>JALIZH010020878.1:0-19842 GCA_030522465.1 Rhipicephalus appendiculatus | reverse complement strand
CACGTGCGCGTCTCACCGTGTTTGGCACCGCTATGGAGCACGATCGACAGAAAGAAACGAAAAACAAGTAAAAGAAAACACGCGCGAAAGGCACGCGATGGCGTTCGGCCAGTGGCAGCACCGAGCGTCGAGGGAAAGCGCGTGAGAGGAGGACAGGGGAAAATAACAATAGATGACGTTACTTTTAAAGACGATAGTCTTTCTTGGGATACCTCATCGCAGAAATTTTGGTGTGTCTGTCTGTCTGCCTGTGTGTCTGTCTGTCCCTCGATTCAGCGCCCGGCCAAAGTTGAACCCCTTGCTGAACGCCCAGCCATTTCGCACGAGCGCCTGCGTTCATACTTGTGAACATTGTCGATCAAAAAGCAAATGTTACGCATATCTCAGACGCAACATCAATACGTAAGTATTAGGTAGTGTGTTCCTTTAATAGAAAATCTATAATTACGTGATTCTAAAGACCCTAGTGTTTCTTGGGCTCCGCTGAAATTGCCACGCTATGCACGAGAAAGCCTGGCAGTGGCCCTGGGTTCTGCGCAAGCTCATGTTTCCCGATGCTACTGCCAGATGGCGTCCATATCTCACGCAGCGCCTCCTCCGTTTTATCAATGCCAGCCGGATGCCGCCGATTCAACATAGAGGAGGCGCTGTCTGAGGCAAGGCAAAACGTAGTAGTAGGAAAATGATACACTAAAGCGCAAGAAAAAACACGAGACAGTAATCGACGAGGACAAGCGCTAATCCTCGTCGATTACTGTCTCGTGTTTTTTCTTGCGCTTTAGTGTATCATTATGGAATACCAACTAGCCCGCTCCCATACCTTGCATAGTAGTAGGGCCGGCAGAAGACTATCGTCTTTCGACGACATTTGCAGCGAAGCACGCAGATACGCGGCCAATTTTTATTTTATTTAGGGGCTTTAATCCACATCAAACGCTGCTATAGCTGCCAAACACCAGTGGACATTGTACAAGCTCTCTCATATCGCGGCATGATAAATGATCAAGTAGTTCTGCAAAGATACGTTTCACTTTCGTGTTATAACGATTCCTATGGCGGAGAGATCAGCCATGTTTTTTTTTTTTCGTAATATTCGCCTAAAGGATGTACGGGGAACGTGAGGACCTTAACAATTTTTCTCTGGCGTTATATGAAGGAGCAATCGTAATTAACACATCAAAAAATAACTTGCAACTTACTCAGAGAAACACGTGTGGCTCTGCAGACTGCTAATTTTGCCAGCGCGTAAATGCATTTGGCTTCACTGGCGGTCTTCCTCTCACCCACGAAAGGTAGCCATGTTTGCATGAACAGCTGCATACAGCTCTCCCATAATTCATTATTGGAGTATTCTAATTTGTCTACTAGTTCAAAGTACCTAATTAACAGGTACAGGGGAATCTCACGTAGTACACAATACAGTATTTCATTTTCGCGGAATACTTTGAATGCGTGCGCATTTCTTTGTCCGTTCAACGAGAGAGCGGTCCCTTCCGTCTGTATTTCATTCAAGTAAGACGATCACCGCTGTAACGGAATAAATGTAGGATACAAAATGAAAGTTCTTGGCGCTACTGCATTGTGATTCACAGCATCCGCAGCTTTTTCATCGCGTACCACCAAATAAAGAACTGCAACTTACCAGCCATCGTAGAAAATTATCTATCTATCTATCTATCTATCTATCTATCTATCTATCTATCTATCTATCTATCTATCTATCTATCTATCTATCTATCTATCTATCTAGCTATCTATCTATCTATCTATCTATCTACATACGATTTAGTGTTTTCGTAATCGTTTGGTTTACGTGGGAAATTCAATAATTCGCATTTGATCTGACGAGTGTGCATTGCAACGTTCATTTCGCAACCGCTCTGAGGGACAACTGCGCGCTACCTGAATGTTCGTCTAAGGCAGAGGTCGGCAACCTGCGGACCGAGGGCCGCATGCGGCCCGCGAGGCGGTATTCTGCGGCCCCCCGGCATGACGTCAGAACCCATCCCCTCCCCTTGTCACTGCCCATCTGAAGGCCGACTTGATATTTTTCGCCCTCGAATGGAGTTTTCACATGTAACCTTGTTCGTAAATTGCAACCTTGTGACATGCGTGCTGAAAATAAGCATGATTTCATTTCCAATCGTGTACAATATTGCCAATACGCCAAACTTTTAAATGCGAAGCATTTCTTAGCGAACTTCGGCGACTTTGAGCGTATCTATCTATCTATCTATCTATCTATCTATCTATCTATCTATCTATCTATCTATCTATCTATCTATCTATCTATCTATCTATCTATCTAGCCGCCTACGACTTTGTGCTCTCCTGGCCGTATCGTTAATGGGATTTATACCAAATTTGGTATGGCATAACATGACTGTATGACGAACATAAATGGCTGGTCATATCATGAAAATCATGACCTAACTTGTCATGAAAAGTATGATTTACATGCCGCGCTCATGGCGCGCTCGCGGCCGTTTCGTTAGCTTGATATACACCAAATTTGAGATTGAGTGACATGACTGTATGACGAACATAAATGACAAGTGGTAATATGAAAATCATGACTTCATGAGCGACATGACTTGCATTCCACGCTCATAGCGCGCTCGCGGCCGTTTCGTTAGCTTGATATACACCAAATTTGGTATTGAGTGACATGACTGTATGACGAACATAAATGACTAGTGGTAATATGGAAATCATGACATGTCATGAGTGACATGACTTGAATTCCACGCTCATAGCGCGCTCGCGGCCGTTTCGTTAGCTTGATATACACCAAATTTGGTATTGAGTGACATGACTGTATGACGAACATAAATGACAAGTGGTAATATGGAAATCATGACTTGTCATGTGCGACATGACTTGTATGCCACGCTCATAGCGTGCTCGCGGCCGTTTCGTTAGCTTGAGATACACCAAATTCGGTATTGAGTGACATGACTGTATGACGAACATAAATGACAAGTGGTAATATGGAAATCATGACATGTCATGTGCGACATGACTTGCATGCCACGCTATGGCGCGCTCGCGGCCGTTTCGTTAGCTTGATATACACCAAATTTGGTATTGAGCGACATGACTGCATGACGAACATAAATGACAAGTGGTAATATGGAAATCATGACTTGTCATGTGCGACATGACTTTGCATGCCACGCTCATGGCGTGCTCGCGGCCGTTTCGTTAGCTTGAGATGCACCAAATTTGGTATTGAGTGACATGACTGTATGACGAACATAAATGACTAGTGGTAATATGGAAATCATGACATGTCATGAGCGACATGACTTGCATTCCACGCTCATGGCGCGCTCGCGGCCGTTTCCTTAGCTTGATATACACCAAATTTGGTATTGAGATACATGACTATATAACGAACATAAGTGGCAGATGGTAACATGAAAATCTTGGCATGCATGTCATCTACAATGCCAATTACATGCCACGCTCATGGTGCGCTTGCGTCCAGTTCGCTAGCTTGACATACACCAAAATTGGCATATCGCGACGTGACTGTATGACGAACACAAATGACCGGTCGTAACATGTAAAACATGATATGCAAATTATGTAAAGCATGATTTGCTCCTTCCTGGCTGCTTCGCATTACATCGATTCCCACAGTGCGTGGGATCTGCCGGCTTTCTTAGTCGGGCTATGTCAGGCGCATCCGGCGTTGTCCGCGGCGGTGTCCGCGGAGGAGGAGGATACGTTGAGCAGGTGTCCGCGCGCCGGCAGGTGTTATCTCTCCGCTCTCACTCCCTCTCCCATAGGCAACAGCTGCGGGCGCGCGCTTATCCTCGCCCCTAGCAACCGGAGCATGTGGTGCGAGAGAGTGTAGGAGAGGGTAGGTGCAGTGCTTCGCCGCTCCTTCTCTTGCCGTTCGCTCTCTCTCCTCCCCGCGCCCCACTCTCCCGTCCGCTCGCGCCTCACTCTCGACCGTTCGCTGGCTGGGCGCCTCTCAAGGCGATGGCAGAAGTCGGTGTCGGCGCACGAAATGCATTCGCATTTCCTCACGATTCCCTTTGGGGAGGTGGGGGCATTTTTTTTCTCTTTGCCGCCAACCCCCCCCCCCCCCGCCCCGCCCGTTTGCCATGCGGCCCCCCGCTGTGTCGGCTTCATGCAAAGTTGTCCTTCGCCTAAAAAGGTTGCCGACCCCTGGTTTAAGGGAACACGACAGCTCTTTGAAAGCCACGCCTTAACACGCACTTGGCTCTCCTTTGCAAAGATTGGAACGGGTGTTTGCCGCCTTTGGTAGCTACGCAGATTTTGGTAGCCAACCAGCTAGGGAACTCCTTGAAGCTGCCATGATTAATAAATATGATGGAACGTGAGTTAGCCACACTTCGGTACACATGTCTGAGGCTGAGTAAACATACCTTCTGGAAAAACCTGTAAGATCACTTTCGGTATCCAGTTATCGGTGACGTTCTCTTTAGTGATTTATGTTTTTTCCGCACCTGTTAAAGAATTGTTTGTCCGATTTTGTTTTGTTCGCGGATGTCCACGCAAGGGCATATCTTTAGATGTTTTGTTTTGACGTTATTGCCAACTATAAAACCCGGGTTTTATTTTCAATAAACTTCCGTTTTAAGTCAGTGCCTGTCCCGTGTCTTCCTCCCTGTGTCCCGTTTTCCACGCGCTAAGTCTCACCATAAATCTATAGTACACCAGTTTACACCACTTTACACCACTTTACACCAGTGTAGCACACCACTTTACTCCAGTTGGTCTCAACTTCAACGCGCTCTTTGCTTTGTCCTCACGCCGACCTCGCTAACCCCGCAAACTTGACGTCCCTTGTGCCGGTTTGTGTTTTCCGAGCGCGCCCGGCTATTTGGTCCGCCTGCACAAATCTGTCCCATAATTCATTACTGAATTCTCTAAAGCGTCCGTCAGTACTTATTATCTCATGAACAGCTGCATGCAGGTCTCCCAGTAATAAGGCATTCGCCGCTCCATAATAGCGGACTACTTTTAAGTGCATGCGCATCTCTCTGGAAACTCAACGAGAATGCTGTACGTCCACCTGCCCCTCTGTCAAGTAAGAGAATTGTCACTGTAGCGAAATAAACGTACTAATAAAAAATAAATTCCTTAGTCGTACTGCATTTCGATCGCAGGCCCGACATTGACGCCTGCGTAGCGTCTTTTTTTGGAAATAACTTTCCTAGCACCAGCCTAGCCCTGTGGTAGAATACTCGACTGCACCGCAGAAGGTGCGGTTTTAAATCCCGTTCGATCCGGGATATATTTTCCTCATTTTATTTTTTTCAATATCCTTCGGTTACGCCACCGACGCGAACGGCGACGTCATTCAACGCAGGAACGACCGCCTAAGAGCTGCGCTCAAACATAATAAGGTGCAGCTTGTCGCGCTGCTCTGAAACGGCGACTCGGGCTTAGTTCTCCGCGCGCTCGCTGTGGCGCCACTGCTTGGGGACAGCTGGTGACGTCGAAGCGCTTTCACTGTTGGATTGGCCATGTCAATTTCTTCCAACTTTTTTGCATACAACGTAACATCGTTAGTGATATGCATTACATTCGGAGGTCCCATAGTTGCGAGAACTGACGGGGGCGACCTCCCATTACTAAAACACATGTATGTGAAATGTCTAGTGCAGCGTTAGAAAAAATATGCATTGGTAAAAATTTTACGGAGAAGCTAGGGAGAACGCCCCATTTAAAAAATGAAAGCAACAAATGAATAAAAATATCAAAGCAAAATAAATAAAAAAACTGGCACGGTATATAAAAGCTATGATTATGCAGTAGTTAGTATCAGCTGAAAAAAAAAAGTTGCTAGTGCAAATCTCCATGATGACGGTGTCGTGAACTGATCGAAACACAGTAAATATAACAAAATTGAAGACAAAAGTAGTATACAAAACAGTGAATACAAAACAATATACAAATTGCCGCTAGAAACAAAAGAAAGGTGAATTCATGTAGAACCATTAACATCAAATGTTCAGACGTAAGCGTGGGCAATAATCTCAAAAAAGGAAGGATGGATTCACAGTCAAATAAAAACAAGAATCGGGGAGTAGTAAGTTAGTGTAACTGCACAGATAATTTCTCCAGACAGTATTCCTTGGAAAGGCTTTGAAATATATACCGTGTGTTTCAAGAAATGTGTCCAAAATGATCAAAAAATATCGGGGATATACGACATTTCATCGATTCCTGCGCAATTACTTCTTCTTTAGCCGCAGGCATTTTAAGGTGTCTAATGGCATCATTTGGGACAGTAATTAAGAAAGTTAAATTAATTAACTTTTTATTATTGGAGTTAGACGGTTATCTCAAAAGGGAATATTGAAGTCCTTCATGATAAGAACACATTTCAAGCTTCGGGATGTCGAAAAATTGGCCTCTAGTAATAATTGCGGAGTAAGAAATTTCACCCAAATTTCAACGGCGAAACCGAAACCAAGCTCGGAAGCGCGCTCTGACATATTCTTCGGAGACGTCCAGAGTGAGAAAGCGTCGTCATATCAACCATGAATCGATTTCGCTGTGTGGGTGTGCGGGCTGCGCTTGCAATTGCACCCCACATGGCGCACATACCTGAACGAACCCGAAAGAACTAGGCACATGTAATCGTTGTCTTGAATACTGACGTCATTCTGGTCGTCTGCTTGTTGGGCTCGTTGGTGCTTCAGCTTTGGTTAAGCCGTTTGATTTGGTTGAATTTCATTAAGCCACAATAATTACTGGAGGCAGCTCTTTCATATCTCGAAGCCGTGACATGTTCTTCGCATCTCCACAAAATAAAACCTAATTAATTTAACATTCCTAATTAGCGCCCCAAACGATCTCTTTAACCATCTTATGGTGCCTGCCGCTGCAGACAAAGGAACTGTGAAGGCAGCGAGCAAATATCGCATTTACTTTATTTTTATGAATTGTCCACATATTTCTTGAACATCCTGTATACCGATGACGAAGATTTAATTTCTTTTCGCCACACTGACCTAATAAGGCCGTCCGTGAATAATGCTTTTTTTCTAGATATTATTTATTTCATCGTTAGATGCCCAGATTGAGCCGCAGGCGTTATAATGTTGCCACCGGGGTGGAAATGTCTTTATAGAATGGGCCTCCGTACTCTCCGCGGCGGTTGCTCACGGGATCCCATCGTGCCACGTGTAAGCAAGTAACGCACTTTTCTCGAAAGCTTCTGCATCAATAATTTTGTCACTATATTTGTTTAAATCAAGGGAACACATGCATTCGCTGAAGAAAAACTACACGAAAGACGACTTCTTTCCAGTTTCCAGAGAAGTGCAGCAACTCAGCAAATCTGTAGAATTCCTGATTATTACGGATTATGGTCGTTAGAATTACGTTTCCCATCTAGATGATGCACTGAGTGACGTAGGCACGTACCTGAGGAGGGTGCGGGAAGAGTCCCGGCCCCGTTTTTTACAATATCAAATGTTTCTTCTATCTCTACACTCTACTGCTGGTGTTCCTGAAGAGCATGTTTCTCCTAACAGCTTCCCTTGCCCTCGCGCTGGGCGTGAAAATACCTTGCCCCCCCCCCCCTCCCATTTTCTTATTGAAATTTCTCTGGCTACAGCCTGGATGTACCGTCCTAAGCCATGAATTGGTAAAAGATATCAATATACGTCAACTTGTTGGACCTTTATAAGTGCAAATTCCAAAGTCATAAGTGTGCAGTGATTCGAGCATCATATTAACACATTTATTGCAATTTCGAAAACAAGAAGAAAATGTTTATTGAGAAACGGAGAACATTTCTTGAGAGAGATTTACGTGACAACCTTACATGTCAGCGAACTGTTGCTTGACTCGCACTTGGTTCATTTTCCCGACAGTCCTCGGCGAGAGATATTATTTAGTGAATTCTGACCTCTTCTACAGGGGAACAGGTAAGAATTCACAGTCGCGCAACTTCTGGCGTTCGAGCCGCAGAGCGACACACAAAATTTTGGCGGTATCCCACCGCAAGGAAGGCTGGTTGCCACAAACGCGCCCAACCCAGAACCTTAGACAAGCACGCGAAACGCGAAGGGGGCTTGCTCGCACACACGATCACGCGAAAAACCGCCCGAAAAACTAACGAACAATCGCAATAAATGCAGAGATCTGGCACGAATCGGCGTCTGCCTTGTGTCCCCGAAGAGGGGCGTGCGTCATCACCAAAAAAAAAAGGGGGGGGGGGGGGAACCATGTGTATGTGCGAAGCAGCGGGCGCTAACGCTTACACTGGCGGCGGCGCTGACGCTGGCGCTCATCGCGGCGTCATCATGCGCCTCCCCAGAGAAACCTGGGGAGGCGCAAAGCACGCAGTGATGGACCGGTGTTTCCTACTGGAACATGCCAATCGCTGGTAATGGGCAATGAGAGACAGAAGACTCCGATTGGACACAGAGACCCGCAGTCCGCTTTTAGTTAACGCGCACGCTGCGAATTTTTATTGTTCAACAACATAGGTCGGCAAAACTTGTGGAGCTCACTCAGGCTCATTCATGAAGTATAGTTTGCACTCAGGGCTCACTCAGACTCAGGCTCACCAAAATTGTCCTGAGCCGTACTCACTCGGACTCACACTCACCAAAATTTTCTTCAACCGGAACCACTGGGACTCAAATTCACCACAACATAACTCACCCGGACTCACTCAGACTCACGTCTCGATCTGAGTCTGAGAGAGTCCGAGTGAGCCGACTCACGAGTCCGTTAGCCTAGTTTAGCTTTTTCGGCCATGGTGTCAATGCTCTTTAAGACCAATATCTCACGTAATCAGAGCTCTTCTTGGCGCCATTTTGATATGTACAGTCGACCACAAAAGTTTACGGACTACGCGAGCGCGTGGCCAAAAGCCTCTTCGAGACATTTCCGCTACGTCAGCGGCGATCGACAGCACCGCAGCGCCAAAGACGCATCCCTCCCTTAATCTATGGCCTGTCTGTTTTCTGACTGGGTACAAATCATTTTCACCTTTCGCTTTTTAACGCGACGCGCTTTTTGGCATCTGCGTCTACGTGCTTCTGCCTCGAGGGCACTCTATGAGCATAACTGTTATCAGTCGCTATCTTTATCGCAAAAAAACGGAACGCCGTTCGAGGCACGCCGTCATAGCTTTGATCCTGCTATGAAAATAGAAATGTGACGGTCATAGGGCAGATAAGCGCTTCGCGTGAAAACTGCGAACTGACTATGCGCTACGCGGCAGTAGAAAATTGTAAGGCCAGTCAATAACAAGAAGACCCGTTTCCGGCCTAGCCCTGTGGTCGACGGTAGATGGCGCACCGCTAGGTGGCGCGGACAGGCAGTTTGGCACGCGCTCGCGTGGTCCGCAAACTTTTGTGGTTGACTGTACCTTCGATACGAGTTATGAGTGCTCGCAAACTAGTAAGGTGATTTTTCTTGAGAGAGATGACCACATAAAATATATTTGTTTAGAACACCCCTGAAAAAGTTAACCGGGGGGGAGGGGGGAGGTCAAGGCACCCCCCTTCGTAATTCGGGCCTCTGATCAATAAATATTGAAGGGATTTATGAAGGACACTGCTTCAGAATATGTGCGAGTAGACGTGAGCAAAACCGTGAATCCTTCAAGTCTGATATTAATGCTGAAAATGACTAGATAGCACCATAGGTCTGCAAAAGAATGTGAAGCTCACTCAGACTCACTCAAGATATATATTTTGCCCTTTGGACTCACTCGGACTCAGACTCACCAAAATTGCCCTGAGCTGAACTCACTCTGACTCACACTCACGAAAAATTTCTTCAACCGGACTCACTCGGACCCAAACTCACCGAAATATAACTCACCCGGACTCACTCAGACTCAGACTCATGGCTCGATCTGAGTCTGAGTGAGTCCGAGTGAGTCAACTCATGATTGAGTTCACCGACCCATGTTCAACAACGCGCAGGAGAAATCTCAAACCGGCACTACCTTGGAGGTCAAGATCCAGTGCCTATATATACGGGGTTGCCAGTGAACGGTTGTGCAGCGCGAGCAGTCGGTTTCTTCAATCAAGAAACTCGCTGGCAGACGCTGCCTGCGTCGGCGTTGCGAGGCGAGAGTGGGGGGGGAGCGTAGGAGAGGAGAGAGAGGGGGAGCGGACGCGCATGAGCAATGGGGGGTGTAAACGCCGCGGGATGGATGCCTAGAGGAGAGAGAGGGGGGAACGTAGGAGAGGAGAGAGGGGGGTGGGGACGCGCATGCGCAGTGGGGGGTGTGGACGCCGCTGGGAGGGATGCCTAGAGGAGAGAGAGGGGGGAGCGTAGGAGAGGAGGTGTGTGGAGAGCGTTCGCGCATGCGATATACGGGTGGTCACGCCGCACACCGGATTGAACTCCGCCATAAGATGCTTCGCATCTAAAACAGTGGTGGCAACTGTCAACTCAGTCGAGACGCTCAAATGCAGCAGGCGACACGTTTTTCTTTTCATGGAGCGGCCGCTCACCCACAAAGACGTCGACCCTCCCTGTAGCACTCGGCTCGAATTAAAACCTTAAAACAGTGTGTCGTGGCCAGTTGAATTTAATGATGCTTCACAGCTATCATTTATACACTGGGCTTCACCTGCTGTATTTTTTTTCGTCTTATTTGGCTAAAGAATGTGCGGCAAGCCTGACAGTAACAAAAATATTTGTGTGAGATTATCTGAAATAACAATTAAAATTAACAGTCGAGAGAGAAATCGGCAGCATACGAAGAGAAATAAGGACGGTTGTGTAGATTGCTTAAGTTGCCAGCGCCTTCAGTCGTTGCTTCCGGTAGCAGTGCGGACTCCCCTTGTGATCTTGCGATTGAATAATTTTTTTCTGAAAACTCCACTTTACGAGCACCTAGTTTGAAGGAGCGAATGCATAAAACTCTTCCTGAGAATTCTGCCGACTACTTTGAAGCATCGACTAGCTGTTCTAAACAGCTAATAGGCACTGCTTACGTAGTGGAGCATACAGTACTCCGTAGTCGCGGACTACGTTAAAATTACTGCGCTTTGCTACACCGAGAGAGTAGTTCGTGCATCTCTCCTTTATACACGTAATGCTATCACCGCTATGATGAAATTAATATTTTGTACAGAATGGATGTTCTCGGAGATGGTGCGTTTCGATTCCAGGTCCTGACATCTTTCGATGGCGTTGGTGAACAAAAGAAAGTAGCCGAAATTGTATTTCCACTGTATCATCAAATATTAAGCTGCCGCTCATGTGTGATCGTAGAATAGTGATGTATCTGTCTATCTATCTATCTATCTATCTATCTATCTATCTATCTATCTATATATATATATATCTCTCTCTCTATATATATATATATATATATATATATATCTATATATATATATATCTATATATCTGGGCCTTTATGCACCGGCGGGCTCTTCTTCGTTGGGATAAATAGGTATATTCCAGAATTTGCATTTCATGTGATGATTTTCTGATGGACATGAACAATAAATCGTGACTTTAGGTGCCGCGCGATGAAGTGTTTATGGTGCCCGGCAGCTTATCCGAAGGTCGCGGCTTTGGTTCAGGTCGCGGCGTTCCCGGTTTCATAGAGGCGAAACTGCTTGAGTCCCGCGGAACTTATAATTTGCTTCAATCTGAAGAAGCCCAACTTCTCGAAATTTCTGCAGCGCTTCACTACCGCGTGCCTGACAAAAATATCGTGGTTTTGGCACGAAAATCCTTTAAACTTATAAGTCATGACATGAATATAGTAACGTGCATGTCGTGATATAAAGAACACGTTCTGATCGTGGTACCATGCTGGTCGCTTGTGTACCGTATTATATGCCAAAACGCTCGTCTTTCGACGCGCGTGTGTCACATGCACGAAAGGACACGGCCAGAATATTGTGACATGCACGCTACCTATGGCATCACATGACAGACACAAATTTCACGATGCATATACCTTGTGAAAGCCGTCGAGGCGTTTCCACTATTTTACATAGAAGTATTATTGTGCATGCATGAACATACGGCGGCAATGAATGTCATGACAATGCACCCATGGCATTACTTTCAAGACATGTATATGTATATGAAGAATGGCATAAATATCAAGTCCAGCCGTGACTATGAAACTTAAGTTATGCTGTATGCAAAGTCGTTTCTTGCGGACCCTGGTGACGACCGGCCAGTGAACGATAGTGTTCCAACTCATATATTACTAAACAATTTACGTGGCGCATTGGCCAATTTCAAAAATTCCCCACGACGAGGTGGGAAAAGCCTGAGTGGCGAGAGGAGCAATTATCACGTGATGGAAATGTGGCGTGGTGCACAAAAAGCGGTGACGTCATCAAACCGATCTACCGTCTGCTTTGCTTGTACGTGTCCGTTTTTGCGCATATATTGAAGGGTGGCGAGAAATAACAGTCAGTTGAAAGTTTGCGCCTGTCCCTGTTTGTTCTTTGAAGTTTCGAGCATATCAGTTTTACAATGAAGTATGAACGAACTCACCCAGCTACAAGTTTTATTCACCCCTATCGAAATGCGGCCGCCGTTGCCGGGATTCGAACCCGCACCCACGAGCAGCACATCACCTTACATGCTAAGCTAGCGCGGGCTGTTTATGAGATAGGCGTTGAATGTAGGATGGATCCTTGACATGGAATACAATGAGTGTTACAGTTGAAGAATTTTCCGTACTGAATAGCAAGGTAGCAATAGCCATATTTCTTCGGTTGGGGCATTTTGATGTGTATGAGATATGATGACTGATGCGATATGACGTACTGCATGCCAGGAAAAATTCCGTCTTTACTCGTACATATGAATATTTCACCAACGGTTGGCTAGTGTTGTGTAATGGCGCCTTTCCTCGGCCAACAGTTGACCATATTGGGCTATTGTTGCTAAATACTAGCTAGCCTTTCCTCATGGTGCCTGTTGCTCGCTACTATTGGCTAGGGTGGCGGACTACCGCAAGATGGTAAGGTGGGCGAGTTGGTTGAAGTTCATTTTTGAAGATGTAGCGCGTAACTAAACGAAGGACGAGACAAGGATTCACTGGAACTGTGTCACAAAGAGATCGCATATCTATGCTTGAATTTGATTGTTTTACCGCCAAAGCCCATTTTGTTTTATTCTGTTTCGCCTACCACGTGGTATCAACTGCTGACCCGAAGGTCAATGTATCAATTCCCGGCCGGGGTGGCCGCATTTTCAATCAAGACGCTAATGCCGGAGGCCCATGTACAATTTATTGCACGCTAAGGAATCCCTGGTAGTCGAAATTTCCGGAGCCCTGCACTCCTGCGTCCCTCATAATCATGTCGTGGCTTGCAACGTAAAACGACAGTAATTTTATTATTACCACGTGGTACGTTCATGGTTATAGAAGAGCAATGTATTGGGCTCGTTGGTGGTGGTTCGTGATTTCTTGTTGCGCTGCGGAGGACGAGACGAGGACGAGACAGGGACTGGAAGACAGGTAATGCGCGCCACCTATCCTGGCTTTGGATTACACGGGACCAGAAAAAAAATGTCCGAATTAACCTAATGCCATTGGTCCAAACTTTCAAGGACACAAAAACAAATCTCTTTTGCATCAATACACTCTCACTTTCTCGGTGAATAAGAAAATCATGTACTTATTCTGCATAAGATCAGTGTGAAAGTGCCAATCTTCGTCGTCCTGCGAGTGCGTCCTCAATGCGAGCACGGCGCCAGACTCCCGTGTTTAGGTAGCCCGAGACATGCCCTGCACCCCTCCCTTGTTACGTACCGCCATAGCTCGGCACACTCACTCATGAGTGCACTCAACTCACACTCACTCACACTCATTTGAACGTGGTGAGTTGAGTATGAGTGAGTACTCATGCGTGTGAGTGGACGTGAGTGTGAACGTGAGTGAGAACTCATGAGTGTGAGTGGTCGTGAGTGTGAACGTGAGTGAGTACTCATGAGTGTGAGTGGACGTGAGTGTGAACGTGAGTGAGTGCGAAGGCTGAAAAAATTGTGGTGAGTGAGTTTGAGTGAGTACTCCCTTAAAGTGCCGACCTATGGAGCTCGGCACACTCACTCATGAGTGCACTCAACTCACACTCATTTGAACGTGGTGAGTTGAGTATGAGTGAGTACTCATGAGTGTGAGGTGACGTGAGTGTGAACGTGAGTGAGTGCGAAGGCTGAAAAAATTGTGGTGAGTGAGTTTGAGTGAGTACTCATGAGCGTGAGTGGACGTGAGTGTGAACGTGAGTGAGTGCGAAGGCTGAAAAAATTGTGGTGAGTGAGTTTGAGTGAGTACTCCCTTAAAGTGCCGACCTATGCGTACCGCCAACACCACGCGCACTTGAGGATACTTCTTTCGCAGGTAAAATGGCCGGCAACTGATAGTTCGTTCATCACGATATAGGAACGGGGTATCATGCCAGTATAATGACCGTGGCTGAAAGCTCTTCGTCTTCAACATCTAAAATCATGTTTCTGTGTCGTGATAATAATCAATAATAAATGTTGGGGTTTAACGTCCCAAAACTACCATATTATTATGAGGGACGCCGTAGTGGAGGGCTCCGGAAATTTGATCACCTGGGGTTCTTTAACGTGCACCTAAATCTAAGTACACGGGCCTCAGGCATTTTCGCGTCCATCGAATTTCTGTTTCGTGATTTTGCGCGCGTATTGCAGCAAGTTGATACGAAGCTACCAAGCGCTAGATGTGCATGCGGACAAAGCCGTGGTCGCTAACTGATGATGATGGCGATGCGAGCAACGCCGCCTCGTTTCGGTTCTCTGCGAATGCTGTTCTCGCTCGCGCTCGTCGCGCACCGAGGACCAGGGGCGTAGCCAGAAATTTTTTCGGGGGGGGGGGGGGGAGGCACCTCCTTGATTACTTGATTACGGGGGGGGGGGGGACCTCCACGAAATGACCATTTTTGTCGCTCTGTATGCCATGGCGAAAAAAATTTCGGGGGGGAGGGGGGCATGGGCCCGGTGTTCCACCTCCTGGCTACGCCACTGCCGAGGACCATCCAAAATAACCGGGCTGCGGTGCAATAAGACCGAATTAACGAGAGTTTGTTGCGATTAAACAATGCATGAGCTGGCAGAGACGAGGGAAAACGTCCAAGTTATTCGATTTTCAGAATTTACGAGAGTCGGATTAGAGAGCTTTTACTGTACACTGAAACTTTTTTTTCTTTCAAAAAAAAGAAAAAAGACTGCATTTGCCAGTAAAAATTAGCGCATGACCTGTGGAGTCCTATTATTGCCCTTATGCGTTGTTTCATAAAAAAAATGATAGATGGTGTCAAATAATATTGGACCGATCACTTAGTTTTGGATAGTTAATAATAATATCTGGGGTATTACGTCCCAAAACTACGATATGATTATGAGAGACGCTGTAGGCCTCGGGATATTTTGACCATCTGGTTTTGGATAGTTCTAGCTAAGGTTTGCTAGTGCCTCGTAATTTTAGCCAGTGGTGGCTTAGCTTTTACTAACTTTGACGTAGTGTTGTGACATACATTCTAGAGAAGCCTGTGAACTTGAGCTTGTTGGTACACATTCCTAGTAAAAAAAACTGTGCGAAAACAACAAAGACAAGGCAGATGAAACAGGACTAGCGCTGACTGCTATCGTGAAAAGCGCGCTCCGAGGATCGTGGGAATTAACCGATGTGTGACCGAATTAACGAGAGTTTGATGCCATTAAACAATGTATATGCTTGTAGCGACGAGAGAACACATCCGAATAATACGATTTTCTGAATTTACGAGGGTCAAATTAACCAGTTTTGCCTTTACATTAAAAGGGCTTTTTTTTTTCAAATAAACTTCAGTTCGTAGTAAAAGTCAGTGCAGGTCCTCTGCTTTCCTTTTCTCTTCCTTCTTCAATGAAGCGCTGTTTAATGAAAAATGATGACTGGTGGTAAATATTATTGGCCAACGGTCACTCCCTGTTCGATTCTTCGAACTAAGATTTGCTAGTGCTTCGTAATGTTAGCCAGTGCTGGATAAGTTTTAATAGCATAGGTGTTGTTGCTCGAGGCTTTCACATGTACGGCATCAATGGTAACGCAGGTGGGTGTCATAAACGGGTATGCGCTACAGAAATTGGGTAAGTTCCCACTGCTCACCACTCGGTGCACTAAAAATGAGGGCAACAGTTAGCCAAACAAACGGGTACGTGCCACAGAAATCTGTGCGGCCCTATCAGAGCACTGTCATCATCACAAACGTTTATGTGCCACAAAAATGGGCAAAATCCCACTACACACAGCTTCCACTAGATAGGAACAAGGCTACAGTTAGCCCAAGAACTGGCGTGCACACTTACCATAGTCACACCACAGTCACGTGATACTTTGTGGTTATAAAAGCTGCTGGCTACACTACCACCTCAAACCTTAACAAAGAGTGGTTATTAAAGAGCAGTGTTACAATATATCTGAAAGTCTTGCAAAACATAGACATGCGATAGCCTGATGAAGGGAAGGGCACCAGCTTCGCTGTTTTGTCAGTGTCCACGAAGCCGATCTGGTTGAATTATTTTACGAAATATGAGGTAGTGTTTCCCCCCTGCATGCTAGCTTTGGCTACCTTCGGCTTGCGCTGGATAACGTTGCCTAGTGCTTCATGATATTGGCCAACTATTGGCCACGTCTAAATAAGGTTGGTTGAACGCAGGCTGCTATTGCTTAACGTTGGCTATAGTCGCGTTAGTTTTGGCTGTCAGTTCTTAAAACTTCGTAACAAATATTACATACGTACTGCCATGACTGTCGCTTTCAGCGTCGGTCATTGCCACAGGAACACGCGAACGAACGTTACTGGCGACTTAAGCCCACGCGCCGCAGGACGGATGTCTTCTCGATGAAAGAGACGTCAGCGTTCGAAATCGAATGTCGACGTTAGGTCGATATATTTGGTACAGTTAAGGCGTAACCACAGCGTATTCCACGCGCCTGATAAGGACGCGTTACGCAAAAATTACTCGATTCACGCGAAGACGTCGCTGCGCCCTTGTAACACAAGTCAAACAGTGAGTCACGGCAAGTTACTTGCTGACTGCTGCATCGCAAAACAATGATTACGACGCTTAGCAGAATTCCTACATTGGGCGCCATTTCCTGCATTTTTTTCGTTATCTTTGCTTAAAGGGTACACGGCAAGAGTGACAATGATCCATGATATTTTTCTGGCCACATGTGAAGCAGCAATCGTAATTAACAGCTGATAGTGAATTTTGCAGGATACCATGTGCAATACGGGTGGCTATGCAGATAGCTTATGCTACCAGCGTATTCATACTTTCGGCTCCATTGACGCCGTGCACTTTGCACCTTGTGTCTTTTAAGATTGCGCCCTTATTCTGCGCCTTGCACTAGTATTGTTTCCAGCAACAGCTGCATAAAGCTCACCCATAATTGATTACCCAGTACTCTTACTGACTCCCAATTTTAAACCATCTAATGGACAGCTGCATGCGGATGTCACGTAGTTGTGCAGTACTCCATACTAGTGGAATATTTTTTGGAGCCCAGCTCCTAGGCGCCCGTTGTTCCGTGGAGTGGCGTCGTCGTCCTAACCGGCAGAACGAAGGAGGACGAATGAGAGTGAACGCGGAATGCAGCGGAGGGTGAAAGACGGCGATAGCCAGAAGAACGCGAGGAGGAGGAAACGACAGTGGTGAGACAAAAGGTTCCGCGGGACCTCAGTAGCACGCGCCGTCGTACATTCTAATATGACGTCATCACTAAGGTATGCGGTGAGGCCGTCCACAGATACCTTATATGGAAATAAGCCACTGCATGAACGGAGGTCTGCCAGCATCGGCTCTTGTGGAGGGAACCCAGGCGCTGCCTACCGCGGTCTCCCGGTTAGCGAGGCAATCACACAACGCTCCGTCTGCGGCGGTTGCTGTAAAATGGTCTGTACGATCGCTACCGCCGTGTTCATGCGATGCACTCTGAAAAACAACGTAACAAATATAGCATATGTACTATTCCTATCCTACAGATGCTTGTAGTGTCGCTCAGTCTCGCAGGAACATGCGAACGCACGCTCCTGCGATAAACTTGTCCGCGCGCCACAAGACACGTCTCCTCTCGTTGAAACTGACGCCGTTGTTTGAAGTCGAATGCCGAACCTTCGGACTTTTGCTTCCATTAGACCTAACCACAGGCAGAGCTACTCGATTTTGAATCACGTCGATCCTACCTATATCACTCGGCTTTAATCAAAACAGCGTGTCGGGTGAACTTCCTGCGGATTGCTGCATCTGAAGACATTGATTCCCTAACTGGGGGACATTCGCTGCGTTTTATTGCGTTAACAAATATATGGAAGCTCTCGGCTCGTTTTTGCCGTTGCCTTTGCCGTCGCTGTCATGGCCCGTATGTGTATGTATGTACGTATGTACGTATGTATGTAAATATACTAGAGCATGGTTGATACGTTCCCGCTTAATACGATTTCCCGGCTCTTACGCTCGCAATCGCGAAAACTAAAAATAACCCCATGCAGCTATGTGTATTACGTTTCCGTAAATACGATCCCGGAAAATGCGATTATTCGGCAGCAACGTTCAGCACCGCGAGAAAGTGCGCTTGTATTATACGTTCTGCAGCCAGGAATTCTCATTGAGATGTGCAGAAAGGGGCCCTCTCGTGTACTTGTGAAGCGTTAAGTGGCTGACAGCCGCCGCGCAACGACGGTGGCGGCTTATGCGCAGTGCCTAATTTCCCACCTCCAGGCTGCTTCACTCAACTGACCCCCTCCGCGTCTTCTCCGAATTGCTCGATCATCTCCTCCATGTCCTCTCCGAATAGCTCAATCGCCGCTCTCTGTCAACCACAGACCTGTGGAAACGCACATGCCGCCTCTACACAACACGCTGAGACATGTAACCATAGTAACGCCGCCTGGATATGGCCGATAAGACGTCCTTTACTCCACACTTTCCTGCCGGAGCCCGCTCGCTTTGGGCTCCGTGGTTTTCGGGTTGTTCCGCCCATCGCGCGGCGCACGTTCAGTCGGCGTTCGTTTTTCTCTGGCTGGACAAGTCTGCCTACCATCGTGGCGTCAGAATCTGCCTGGACAAATTTGTTTTCGAAAATTTCTAAAATATTTGGAAGGCTTCTGACTATCAGACGCCAAAAGAGACGATAAGCACTCGCCGCCATCTTTGTAAGCAGTCGACGGATCGCACGGTGGGCGCATGGGGACTTCACCTTCGGTTGCCATTACGCCTGCCGTTATTATTGCGATAGCAATTATATGGACACTCTCGGCTGGTTTTCGCCGTCGGCATCGCCGGCGTCATCCCCCCGTATATGTATATGTATATATATAAGCGGCCCCACCTGTCGTTCGTGAGCGTGAGAAGACGCGAAGGGGGGGGGGGGGGTCCCTCGAGCGTCCTTCGATTTTACGAGCGCGGTTGTCGCGGGCGCGCGCGTTATCTCCCCTTCTCAGCGACCGACAGCAGGGGGCCGGTGTACCCTTCTACGTGCTGCGCTCTCAACGCGAAGAGAATGTGGTGAGCAGTGTTTCCCTGGAGTGGCCGCATGCTCTTAAACCAGCGTTTTCTAGAGTCGCGTGAGATCGGATCCAAAAAGACTTAGCTGCCAGCCTCACTTGGTATAACATTACAATTTGTTGCTATTGCATTCATTGCTTCACCCTTGCGGTGAAACTGTGACTTTTTTTTAAAAGCCCGTTCCGCCGTTCGAAATGGTGCGATTAAGAGTGGCCACATGTCTAAGAAGGCAAACTGATCAGCGCGCGTGTGCGACGTAGTACGCGATAGCCGCTAGCAGCTGTCGCTTTCGGGGACGCTTATCGCTTTCGCGAGATTTCGGATATC
>JALIZH010020877.1:0-46859 GCA_030522465.1 Rhipicephalus appendiculatus | reverse complement strand
ACGCACGTGCATAGGGCGCCTCCGTTTTCTAGCCAGAGTTCAACTACATGCCGAAGCACTCTATGACGGCGGGACCATAGGCATCATAGTGATTGTTGCATGGAGTGAGACAGCGCGTTCTATTGATGAATTACACAAGATTAATTAACCAACTTTTCAAGCAACGAAGCTCGACAAAAAATCACAATGATAAAGCAGTGAATTGGTTAGCAAAACATCCGCTTAGAGAGTATAAACTTTCTAGCGATTGAGTAGCACTTTCCTGCTTGCTAAAGGTGCGCGCGAACCTCATGACATGGCCCCTTGCGCGCCGTGACTACAGAGCTCCGTAACGTTCCGCGTTCAAGCGATATTTTTTTCCTTTCGGCGGTACGCGACAGCGCTAAGCAGACGCAGCGGTTATTCCTTGTGCGGTCCGCAAGCAAAAAGTGCGTCATCGCATAGCCACCACGATCATCGCTGCCCTGCCGCCTCTCAAGCGGCAGCATGTCCAGCTAAATGCCATGGAACGCGGAGCACTGCATTTACGGTGTCCATAGGCGCGCAAACGGGCATGGCACGTGCTTTTTTTAACGCGGTAGCGTTAAAGAGCTCGTTTCGCAGAAATTCCGGCGTCGGCGTCGGTGTCTGCGTCGTTGGGTGTGAGCGAAAAATCGAGAAAGATGCAAATAAAATAAATAATTAAAAATTTCCGGGTCCGAATGAGGATCGAACCCAGGCCGTCTGTGTGGCAAGCAGGTGTTCTACCACACAGCCACGCCTCTGCTAGGGATTACATTGAAAATAACTTCCTATGCTTGGAAATGCAGTGAAAATAACTTTCAAGCTTTACAAACACATGCGTCCTGTATAGGGGCTTCGCAATACGACATGTAATTTCGCAGTAATATTGCGTGGTACTAGCGTACATTGCCATCGGGCGTCAGAAGATGTGAATATCAAAACGAGATTGTGGTTCAAAGACGTCCACTCATTACAAAAGGCACACACGTTACTGCGCGTATTACCTTAAGACCACGTAGTGGGTGCATAGCAAGTTCGAAAACATTTCCCGCATTTCCCGCGCATAATTGCTCGTGGTTTAAAGCATGCTACGCATTACATAGTGTGCACTAAGTGATTGAAGTGCGCACTAGAGACAGAATATCGCTATCGCGTTCAACTCTTCAAGGCGAAGCTTAAGGGCCCCCCCCCCCCCCTTTTTTTTTTTTAAATCATCTCGCGGGCATCTGTAGTGAGCAGAAAAACACTCAAGGCCCGACTACATGCACGCGATTTTCGAGCGACGGCGACGAGCGATAAGATTTGCTGTCGCGGAGGCCCATCCGTCGCTGTGGCTTGTCGTGTCGCGGGTTTCTGGCAAACCAGAAAAAATCGCTTTTCACCCGGAAGCGAGCGTGACGATTTCCGGCAACATGGCAGCACCCCCTGATCCTCGCTTCGGCTACAATTTGCTCGTGATGCTTGCTTATCCGCGCGTACTTCAAAGAATGCAGGGTATAGACTACCTTCTTTACAGTCGTATCTCACGCAAAGAGTGAGGCAGCGGCTGTATTTTGTAGTTAATCTTGTTGTCGACGGTTTGTTTTGATATTTCGGTAGTAGCTTGCTGCAATGGTGGTAGCTTGCTGCAATGTCAACATCGTCATGCAAAGTGCGTCGTATGCTTCTGGGCGCCCCATGAGGTCAAAACAGATATTTTTGATCTCATGCAGATATTACTGTCGCGGTTAAACGAAAGATTGCGAAAAAAGAAAGTCGCCAGACGCCTTGACGACTTCCTTATGCCACACAAGACAGTAATAAATTTGGCATGTTGTCGTCGATCTACTTTTAAACTTCTTTTCGCAATTTATCGGCATGCACGCGATAGTTTTCAATCTAGCAACAATGGCACTTTGTCTCCAACGTGTGGTTGCACCCGCCGCGACGCGACAGCGCGACGGAGCTCGTTTGTCGCTGTCGCTCGTCGCCGTCGCTCTAAAATCACGTGCATGCAGTTGGGCCTTAATACTTAACAGATAGAAAGTTAGAAACTGTCTAATCGCATGTTTTACAAACCGATCTACAACTTTCTCATTGAATTTTTTTTCGCCCAGGTTCGTTGCTTCCAAACTTAGTTTATTAAGTTGTACGATTGGGCAGTTAAGATGATCACAAAAAGCTGTATGACTTACTCCAAGCAATAGTGCGTATTATGCATTTGGTCGCGTCTTCATAGAGTACGTCGGTATACTTTTAAACTCTACCACCATTTCCTTCAGCCTTATTCTCATTTTATTGCAAACAGACATTCTTAAAAGAATTTACTCAATATTTTTGATGTTGCAGAACAAGCACAGATTCGTTGCCTTTACGGAGAATTGCGGAGTGTCGACAGGCAAGCCAACATATGGTACAATATGAGAATACACAAATACAAAATAAAAGCACAGTATTTCTGCACAAAAAAAATATATGTATATATATATATATATATATATATATATATATATATATATATATATATTAGGGAGCTTAAGGATGCTAGCAGAAAGAGAGACGGTAGCATCTAAGTTGTTATCGATGGCAACATCGGTAGCATCTGCTTCAATAGGATGAGCTATTCAGGAGGAGATCTTTAAGGGGACGCTGAAGTGAAACAATGAATCCGTTTGAGCCGATAAATGACGTTTTGAAAAATCTATTGTCATTATTCATAGGCTCAATAATACAGCAGGCTCAATATCAGTATAATGATAAGCTCAATAATACAAGAGCAAAGCAACGTCAATGTTTCATTTTTAAACATCGCGCCGAAACTCTCTGAACGCGACGTCACAGATTTCAAAATGCTTCAAGCCTGTTTAGGCCTCACTGGCTCAAGGAACTTTTGTGAAACTTGCTATGCTATCCAAGAGAACAGACTTTTGGGCTAGTTGGTTCGTTACGTTCTCTGAAGCTATAGCGCTTAAGAGACAGGGGCCAGAAGAGAACAGGACGTACGCTACTCGCAACTCACAGTTGCTAGGCTAAGTCTTCGGCCCCCTTAGAGGACAATGTACTTCTTATTTACATATTGAGAACTGCGTAGGAACTAGTAGATGCCCTCAAAAATTTATCCACGGCACAGCGATTGGTATGGGAACTTCAAAGTGGGGTCGACACCGGCATTTTCTTTTCGCGCGTTTCGTCGCTTGCCAAGCGTCTTCTCGCGGCAAGCGTGGCGATTTTGGTATTGCGAAATTGTAATTTACCGCTACGAGAAAAATATTTTTTTCTCTTTAATGTCTACAGAAAAAAATTTGCCAGGCCGCACTTCTAATACCTTTCTGTAGAAGTGTGCCCTGAATAATGATGTGCCGCACACAGTGCACAACGGATACAGAACGTATACGTCCATTACGTTCTCACTTAAACTAATGTATTTCAGTGAAAATAATGCAGTGTTCTAGTAAGTTTATTCAGAACACCAAATTTGTAGCGCAAGTTGCACTTGCAGTGCTTGTCCATGAGCCTAGAACTTCTCTTAAATGAATACATGACTGTCGTTGGTGCAAGTTCTGACATTAACACTATAATTCGATAGTTCTGACATTAAAACTACATTAAATACCTTGCAGGACCAGAATATTTGGGCTACGTCTTCTGATACGCCACACAAAAAGCTGAGCTCCTTCGTTCGAGTCTGCCCAAAAATTTAGCGCGGGTGACATTTAGCCAAATGCGGCATAAGCAAGCCCCGTAACGTCCATTGAAGTCATGTGGCGGGTGAAATTTGCATAGAGGATTGCGCATGTTTATATAGGTCCGTACTGCTGCACACGGCACAACAAACAAGGGGTTATTCGTCGGACGCACAGAAGCTATATTCAAAGATTTGCAGCTGGTCAATGCATATATGTTAGTGATTTCGAAGAAGACGAAGCACTTACCAAGGGTCATCCCTCCCTCAGTGGGAATGCAGGAGAAGCCCTGCACCCGAGGGAATTCATACACCGTCACCTTTGTCAAAGGTGACCGTTTTTGAAGGGCGCCTCTCTGGATGTCCCAACGTCGAGCCGTCGCCCATCTCCGCCTTCACTGCTGCCAAGTGCTTCTTCGCCTGTGACCTTCGGTGCTGGATACCGCTCTTTTCAGGCAGGTCAACCTGCATAATTGAATTAAAGAGTCGACGTGCGCGGGCAGCGGACTGAACCGATTGCGACGGTCTAAGTATGACACGATCGGCCAGAAGATGGGCTTATAGATTACATGAGTGCTGACGTATGCACATTGTCACAAGGCAACAAAAATGTGGCCTTTATTG
This sequence comes from Rhipicephalus appendiculatus, assembly GCA_030522465.1. Taxonomy (NCBI): domain Eukaryota; kingdom Metazoa; phylum Arthropoda; class Arachnida; order Ixodida; family Ixodidae; genus Rhipicephalus; species Rhipicephalus appendiculatus. The sequence goes on along the minus strand of JALIZH010020877.1, from coordinate 42,571 downwards.
TATCAAATTATTCTGTAAGTAACTCAATCAACAACGACAAGGCAGCCCAAGAGAGCATAAAAATTAGATTAGAGATAAGCACTAATGTATCTTTTTGAGGTCCCAAGAGCGTCACGGAGATAGCTGAAATCAAAAGTGGCAGCCCTTGGCCTCCGATATTGTCCGCCGCGCGTCGGTAGAGAATCTCGGAGTCCTGCATTCACACACCTTTGTTGGGGGGAATATTTGCAAGCGTGCGACGCCACATGTCACGCGGGGTCCCCGCCTGTCGTTGCGCTTTGGCCACCAAAAAACAAAAACATGGCGTACACCTGGTTGACGCCGCGCATGCGTAGACTACACACCCGGAAGAAATCCAGTGACGCGAGCACTGTGCCAAAAGAGAAAGAGGCCAGAATAAGCGAGCGCTGTTTTAGGACTAATATCAGGCAAGAAGGCCTTCATTTTTTTAAAGCGAGGCTTTCTACAACTTGTATGTCTCACTGATTAGTCTGTGAGCGCTGAAAACTCATTGCAGGAAAGCTGATTTGCTCAGCGTAAGATCTGCAAAAAATAGGGAACCATTTGAGCATTTGCACACACAGTAGAGCAGCGGAGCGCGACATACGCATTGCAGAACACAACAGTTTACATTCATACTTGTACCAATAACAATGGGACCCTCACCCAACCCAGACCAGCTGTATAAATCTGCATTGCATTACGAGAGTAACGCAATGCATTTCCGCCCGTCACAATGGCCGCGGGTGCAGTGCACGGTAGAAGAAGCTGCCTTAAGGTGGAACCGCATGGCGCGATTCCAGGCGCAATTAACGCGTGGTTGGAGGGAGGCACGTGTTTTTCTTCTTTTTTTTAACACGAAAGTGTTTTATGCCAGGGCCACCAAGACTTCAGTGACGTATTTCCGTCACGGAAATGGCGTCCACGACCTACATCTACAGCTTAACATCTACAGCTACCACAATGGTTTGTTTAATCGCTGATCATGCACGTCAGTTATCGGGATGGACATGTAACACCCAGTTTTAACGACGGTGCATCCTCGTTAAACGGTGCTATAGCTGCCAAACACCAAACCATTGTACAAACCTACATTAATGTACAGTAAACAGTCAATTATCTCTGTATGGACGCGTTTTGCTTTCGTGCTGTACTGATTCACATGACGGAGGAATCAACCTTTTTTGTGTTTTTTTATTTATTTTATTTATTTATTATTATTTTTTAGGGGCGAAGCTCCTTATGCCGTGGGTAGTGCGTCCCATGTTTGTAGTAGCCACCTGCGTGATGACGATGACGCTGCCATCACGGCACATCACATGGAATGTGGTGTGCCGTGATGACGATGACGATCGCGATGCCATACAACATATGGCATCGCGATATGTTCTCACATGCACATCCTTTGACCACATGCAACCAACCACCATCACGTCTTTGCCGTGGGTCATGCGTCCCTTGTAGTTTGTAGCACGTAGTAGCCACCTGCGCAACCAGCAGTATCTCCCTGTGTGATGACGATGACGCTGCCATCACGGCAAACCACATGGAATGTACCCACTATGCGTCATAACGATGACGCTGATGACGATCGCGATGCCATACAACACATGGCATCGCGATATGGTCTCACATGCATATCGTTTGACCACATGGAACCAACCACCAACCAACCAAGCAGAGTTCAGGGCTTGGTTTCCTTTCTTCCAACGCCGCCGGACGGCGCTGACGTCCACGCACCACTAGAGTTCCTGTATATGCTACCTTCGGTAGCAGAGTTGCGCATCTGTTTTCCAACGCCGCTAGCAACCATGCATTGCGGGGAAGCTGACGCTCGGGCCAATTTTGTATTTCCCGACGCCGCCGCTGCATTGCCGCGAATAATCGCCAGTCAAGTTCACAGCGAATCCGGCTGGTCTTCGCGCCTCTTTTGAACGCGGTTGATGGACGCGTGCGGGTCAGCTGCGGATCAGCTCTTCGTGCGCCCCAGGTCTACAGTTCTTCCATCGCAGCCATCGGAATGTTACAATGACTGGGTGCTCAGCTCCAAACTGCAGCAATCGCTCGGAAAGCGGCAAGGCTTTTATTCTATTCCATGTGGAAGAACGGTCATTGTACGTCGACTGCAGTGGTTGCTTCGAATGCAACGGCAAAAACCTGTCTCGAGGGGGTCAAGAATATGCGAGGTGAGCTTTGCTGCGAATAGCTTATGAGAATGCTTCACGCAATTATTTATTTATTTATTCTAAAGTACGCTTGGTGTTCCTGCCGATATCGTCAAGCTGCTTACATGGTTACGATTTACTGTTTGCCAAAGCCAGTGAACGTATGTCGACAGTATGAGATATCTTGACGAGTGTTTCTGATACAGTCGAAACATGAGGTATCGGGCCCGCGCGCTCGTATGCCCCATCCTGTACTAATGCTCTACATACACTTGCTTTTGTATGTGTTTGAGCGCACTCGCTCGTAACCTCACTGTGCAATTATGTGAAAGCATGAGTAATAAATGCGAAGGTAGGGCGCTACCGATTTCTCTTGTTCGCAATTAAGTTTTCAGCATAATTGAGTCAGTGAACTTAGCAACAAGAGGCAGTATAGTTCTGTGGAAATAAAACTGCTGTTAAGAGGCATCTGCTAATTACGTAACGGTCGTTGAATGCTCCAACCCATTACGAAAGCCTCAGGCATAATTCTTCATCGTCCGCAGCCACAGCATCAACGAAGTGCACATAATGTGTTACAAGTGTGTAGCGGGTACCACGCTTTTCCGAAGAACGACGAATAATGGCATGGTGGACGCTTCCCCCACTACACAAAATTTCGTGGTATATTTTGTAATCCAAACATAACGTTATCACGTACCATATTCACCGAGACTGATCGGGGCGACTTCATGTACCGTCAAGGTCAACGCATGTCATGTCGTATTTCACCAGCGTAACGTGAATACTCAACGTTCCCCACTCGTTATCAGGTCAAAAGTTCCGAAAATGCGCGAAATGTGAATGTCCCAAGACAAGAAAAAGCTGATAATGTTCGCTCTGCATTTCGCGCCGCACGTTGAAAAAGAACGTCGCTTTTTTTTTTTTTGCTTTACCACCTACCACCTTATTTAGTCAGCTCTTACGATACACTTGTTGGCAATCAGGCGGAAAAGCGGCCTTCAAGCGTTGGAAATAGCGCGTGAAGGACGCAAGCCAGGTATGTCGATCGGCAACACGGCGGGCATATGTCGCCTGCAAAAACAGAGTGAGACTTCGCCGCATGGCTGTGGTTGCTAGCCAGGCAAGATGGCGGACCTATGCGCAACTCTGCGAAGCACATACAGGAACTCTACGCACCACCTTACGCACCTCGGCGGAATCTTTTGAGGCTGGCCATGGCCTCCGAGATGGCGGGCGCGCGGCGGGTTTTTCTCCGGCCGTCCCAATCGCACGGAGAGAGCGTATTTCCCGAGGTGGGCGTGGCCCGCTCTTTCTCCGCACCGCGGCGCACTTACTTGGGATCGGAAAAGCTGCCGCGCTGTTGGCGCAGCTTGCATGTGGCGAGAAAAAAAAAAATGGTTTTGCGCTTATATTAACCTCGCGCTGATTTGGAAATGTCTGGTCAAGGTGTACGGGAGGCCAAGTCAATGCCGGGGCCTATCGATTCTCAAATGGGCTTTTTTTTTTTTGCTGTGGATTTGCGCCGCCTTTATTAGAGCACTTAGAAACACGATGCCTCTGCAAGAGATGCGCATGTGCTAGAAACTTACTATGCTTCGAAATTTGCGGGCTGTATAGTATGGGGGCGCTAGCGAAGGTGAAGAAAAAAAAAAGAACGATGATGAGGCTGGGCGTGATGACGCCCGGGGCTCGCGCTCGCCCTGCCGCTAAAGACCGATCAGTCGTTGCCGGGCCTTCGTAAATGAAACGCGTTTTTCTTGTCGCCTACGTGTTCTCCGGAGAGCTTCGGCCGACCACTGGCCCCGAGCCCACAATAGATATGTTGATAATGTTGTAAGCTAGATTTAAGGCCTGCGACGGAAGCAGTCCGTTTGGAAGCAGTATCGCAAAAAGCAGGTATCGGTGCTTGCTTCCTTTGTGCATTTTTTCCTTCGGTGTAACAACATATAGCGAAATGAAAACACACGTACAGCAGCACTCAAATTTTCATTCGGAACGAAATCCTTTCTTGATATAGCCTTCAGCCATGCCTGCCGATCCGTCTCATTTCCCGGAAATTCATGAAAACTGATCCCAAGTTTCTTTTTGCTTTCGACTTGCAGAAGGGTACGCAGCAGTATGCCATATTCCTTAAATTAAGGAGAAGACACAGGACCTCACAGCATTTTCTCTAACAAAAAAAAAAAAAAAAAGACAGCACTGACAGAGTTTCAGTTGTATAGCCGTAAGTAGTCTGCAACTTCAATTAATAAATCACTGCTATTGAATCAAACATTCATTTCCACTTCCGCGCCAAAATTTTGCCTTCTTTGCGCAGAACGCCAGTGACACAAGCACGCAAGATAAAAAACTGCGCAAACGCCGCAGCATTTACAAAGAAATAAGGTCGAGCGCACGCTGGAGAGGAACGCTAACTGAGCCGACCAAACTCGGCACTCGGCATCAGCAATCGTCATGCTCTCTCCTCGCGATGTCGCCGGCGCCATCAAGTCTGGCGCGAAAGCCGCGCTCGCATAGCGCACAATGCTTCGCACTCGGCCACGAGGCTTCCCCAGTTTCCCTTTCCAACTACCTCCCGTCGCGCCGCAGGAGAAAGGGAGGAGGCTGCAGGCGGTCGCCACACGTCTAGACTGAAAGTCGCCGGTTCTGCGACGACTACGGACTGGTTACAGGCGCGTTTTGTTCATTTATGATCGATTGATTGATTTGGATGCAGTCGAGAGCACAGTAAATGAACACGATACTGATATTGCCATTGTGCTACCAAAACGTAAGCAAAATCCGGATGACGAAAAAGGAGGCGACGACAACTCAGGCACTTTCACTGTGAACGACGTGTGGAGTAAATGTAGGCCGGCTAATCGAAGCCTTCAACAATATTCCGGCAAAATTACTTATCTTACTTCAGTGACATCACCAAGACACGCAGTTATCTAGAGCGTAACCATGTTTCGGTGGACCAACTCAATAATATCCGTACGCGATCAAATAGTAAAACGATGTGTCACGATAGGAGGGCAATATGAATCAACGACGAAAATTAGCCCAGTTTTCACCCATACACGTCTCCAGAAAGGAAGAATGCTAGAACGCCCTTGTATATTTCTCAAATCAAGGTATTTCGCGCCGAGACAAAACGGATCGTAATGAAAAAAAAGTAACACTACCACAGACGAATTGATACCTCCTTACAATAATTTATATCAGGAAAATTCAGCAGTTGCTGTGCTTTTCTCCGTAAATTGGACCAAAATAAATGCAGTAACAGAAAAAAATACTTGCCTTCAGTGCATCCAGAAGATCCTGGCGGCAATGCTTGCCCGTACGCAGAAAAAAAAACAAAAAAAACGTGCGCACGCAGTAATCCCGCGCGCTCTGCTTTCTGCCGCGGTCTCCGCTGCCGCCGGAATCCCAAGTGAGTGCGCCATCTCGCGGTAGCCGGGCGCGCGACGCGATGTACGTTTTTTTTGCTGGGGAGCGCGGCGATTGGCACGGCCGGAGAGAAATCTCGGAGGCCATGGGCTGGCGTGCGCTTTTGACGAAAATCTAGCAACCCGGGAAACGTGGCGCGAACACGCCGCTGCTTTCTTTCCGTGCGAGTAGTGTAGTGCGGGTGCACTTGCGACCGCGGCAACGCGGGCGTTCTTCGCGCTTTTCGCGAGCGATGCGGCACACAGCAAAATTGCGCCAGGCGGGACACAGCAGTACGATTTCGTTAAGGCGTTCGTCAAAAAAAGAAAACGCGCGCGTCCTTTCAACCACGCGTCAATCGCGCCTAGAATCGCGCCATGCGGTTACGCGACGTCATCGCGATCCCGCCCGTAAGGCCGATCCCATGTATCAGCAACGGCATGAAACGATGCGTATCCGTGGACAATGTGATCCGAGCGTGTGCATCAACGAGACGGAAGCCAGGGCGTCGTCGCCGCGCTGATACCGCGAGAACTTGGCCAACGCAAGCGACTCGATGAGGAACCGCCCTAAAGCCTCTTTCACACGCGAGCGATTTTAGCCCAAGAGCGGTGCGACAGCCGTCGCACGAGCCCAAAACCGATTTCTAGAGCGTCTAATCGTCGCTGTGATCGACATCGCCAGAGTTGGAAAAGTTCGCTCGCGGCAGAGTGTCTGCCCGTCAACCAATGGGGGAGCTGTGACGTGGGGAGCACGTGACGGCAGCGGCGGAGCCAGAGTGCGCGCGCGCCGGGAGGAACACTCTTTCATAGTTGTAGTAGTAGACGACATCCGCTGCAGCGAGCTCCTCTCCACGGGGAGTGTAGAAGTGCCGTTCTTTGCCTATTGTTGTTCCCGACGGCGCTTCCATCAAAGGAGACAAATTGTTTGCACGTGTCATTTTGTTCTTTTGCATTTTAGGGGCGAAGCTCCTTAGGGCGTAGGCTAGTCCGGCGTCCGTCGTCGTCGTAGTAGCTACCTCTAGGTCTCAGAATGATCACTAGATGTGGTTGTGGGTTGCATGATCCACATCCGATCCGCAGCCTTGTCCACATGCAACCCACAACCTTCAGAGGAACCTGCATCGATCTCGTCTTTGCAAACTTCCCACTACGACCCATCCAAAAACCCCTATCCCTCCACTTCACCGACCATAAAGCCGTTATAATGAAGGCGGAACGGAAGCCACGGCTTACGTAAACGGTAACCACCACGGCTCACGACCAACGAAGAAAACACGGCTCCAGTGCGAAAACGGAAAATCACGGCTCACGAATAAATAAAATATCTTAATATATACACACAGTGTTTGTCACGTCTTTGATGATGTACTGGGCAAGATTCCCGAAAGATTCACGGTTTTTACCGATGAACCTCCGGAGCTTCGCCCACTCATCATCATTCACTCCGTGGATATGCGTGGATTTTTTTTTTTTTTTGTCGAATCGTGGCACCAACATAGGTCCGGACAGGGGGAAGACTACGGCACTCAGCACGTTTAGTTCGTAGCACATTGTTCTTTCTTGTTTGGCTACTCTGACGCAGCGCGTTCGAATAGTTTGCTGTTTTCTTCCTTTGTGAATGGTCACGTACCCTGAATACAACAAATGCCGTCCACTCTTTACTGGGGCGCGATAACTTCACGTTAACTGAAGATTTAGAAGTTTCTTTCCGTGTCGACATGCATGTTTGCTGGACATGTGCACCGCGCTCTAAGAAAGACATCCTGCCATACAGCTTTTGCCACTCAAAGCTAACAAAAATGGGTACAGCAATGCTTTATTTCAAGAGTGCGTTGCGATAGAGCTGCTTTCACGCGATACAGGCAAGTATAGAACAACAAGCAAGTACACTGAAGTCTGCTGGGTTCCCGGACCAGGTGACGCGAGCGGTTGCCGAGAAACTGCTGAAAGAGCAGAAAAGGTCGCACAGGGCGGAAGCAGTTGACGCTTTTTCGCGGGACCAAGGCAATCTTGTGATCATGCCATACGTGCATAAGTTATCGCACAATATCAAGAAGGTGGCTATGAAACATGCATGCGCATGGTTTTTTCGGCTCCGCGGAAGTTGAGTGGTCTGTGCAGCCGCATCAATCGGCATGCGCAGAGAAGGGCCACGTGCGGCACGAATCATGTCTCGAAATTTTTGCCTTGCGCTATCATATCCCTTTATCGTGTGGCAAGGCATAGATCGGCCAATCTGGCCGGTGTGTCAATGATCGCCTCAGGGAACACAAGGCCTCCCTTCCTACGAATTATCGTTCTCATTTACCACGGCATTGCAGACAGTGCGGGTGCAATCCTGTGCTTGACAACTCGAGAATCTTAGGTCGGGGAAAGACAAAGACCCAAAGGAAAATTTCGGAAGCCTTCTGCATTAAGAAAGAGGGCAACAATGCCGTCAGTGCACCTGTCTGTTAAGGAGATGACCTTCTAGACGCCGAGATAACTCGTCAAGCTTTTTTTTTTATCATGTGACGCATGGCTGCTTCACGCATGCGCAAGGTGGTTGCCGGCGGGTATAAGTCTGCGTTTCAGGCATGCTTTGATTAGTTGTAAGTGCTAGCCCGTCCCGTCGTGTTCTTTCTTTGTATTTCGTGTTTACCGCTGGTTTTTATTCAATTTCTCTTCACTAGTATTCCCAGCAGGCAAAAAGAGGCGGGCTCCTTCACAAACCCACAATAACGTCGAGTGGTCCGCTTACATCCGGTTGCCGGCCCGGACGGCGCCTCAACGCCTTGCGGCACCCGAGAACGACAGCCGCTGAAAGCCCCGCGAAAGCTTAAAACCACAAAAGCGAACTATTTTGCTGACCGTGCGGATCAAGACTATCGCGGTAAAAAAAAAAAAAAAAGAGTGGAACAGAAATAAATGTGACTACGGAAGTTGTTTGATTGTACTCTGATTGTACTCTGATTTACATTGTGCAAAGTTTAGACGCGTGAAAATTGAGACCCAAAGTACAGGCTGGTTAAACCCGAAACTCAAGCTCACCATAACAAGCAAACTCGGAGAAACGGCACCCGCGCGTTCACCCCACCCGTGCTAACGCGCGCTCTCCACAGCCATCACTGCGCATCGCAGAAGCGCACGTCGCGCAAAAGCGGTGCATGCGAAACGAAGCCGCGTCCGCGCGTCATGCTGCCACTCATCTCCGCGGCCGAGATAGCCTGCGGGATCGATTCCCGTGAACATGCGTATATCACCTGCAAAATATCAACCGCTAACATAGCTTGGAAGGTATTTTAAATGAATTTTGATGTTTGCGTGCGCGATCGGGTACCGCGCCCTCAAAGAGCACTCCGCTGCAGTCAATACAAGTTAGGATGACGCCTCGTTTCCTACGGACTTCTTGATGCGTACCGTGCGGAAGTGCGTCACAGTTCTTTGTGCTGACGTAGTCGAGCCTTGCACCCGCTAGGTGGTCATAGGTGCACCCGACGGCTTGTCTTTTTGGGAGCTCTCTCAAACCGAAACTGAGACTGGTCGGTAGTGAGGAGCCTATAATTCATTATCAGCAAACGATGTGCGGTGTTATGACTAACAGGCCCCCCAGAAACACATTGCAACAAAAAAAAAAAATGCGAGCGCAAAATTTTTTTTGTCAGGGCCCCTTAAGTAGCAGCATTTTTACAGCATTTTAGGGCCACTGACCCCCACTTGGTTACACTCGGCAGCGGAATGCGGGAGTTTTCGCGTCATATGAAACGGCGTTTTGGGAGAAAGGGCAGTGAAGTAAGGAGGGGGGGAGGGGGGGAGGGGTCAGCAGCGATTACCAACTGTCGCTTCAAGCAAGTGGAGCGAAGCCTGCGAAGGCGGAGTTTACACACATTTGTGTTACTGCGAATGTGGCCAGCTTGCTGCCGATTTCAGTTCCAGTTTCGGTTTTGCTTGCTCGCGGCTGACGGCACCTTACCCTAGCGTAGACGTTGCAGATAACCCGATGGGTTTGTTTTAACAGCCACTTTCCGCCACATTTCGACTACCGTAAAATGCCGAGCAAGCGCCCCCCCCCCCCCCCCACCCCTACGGTGAAGGATAATCCGACCATATTTTGAGGGGGGGGGGGGGGCGCTTGCTCGGTCTTGCACCGGTCACTGGCGCTTATTTGGCGCTTATTTCTGATCTCCCGAAAAAAGAAGGAGGGGCGCTTGCTGGGGTGGGGGGCTTGCTCTGCATTTTACGGTATATCTTTCTTGGAGAACGAAATGGCGAGTCTGCGGCCGCAACCCGCGACGGCGGTCCAGAGGTTAAAGTGCTTTACTGCTGACCCACAGGTCACGGGATTGAATCCCGGCCGCGGCGGCCGCATTTTCAATGGAGGTGCAAATGCCCGAGGCCCGTGTACTGTGTACTTAGATTTATGTGAACGTTAAAGAACCCCAGGTGATCGAATTTTCCGGAGCCCACCACTACGACGTCTATCAATCAAATCGTGGTTTTGGGACGCTAGACCCCAGATATTATTATTATATTTGCGGCCGCACATGGTCCAGCCGGCATCGGAGACGAAATGTTTACTGCGAAAACAGGCGCACGGAAACGTGGTCCTCTCCAAGAAATGAAAAGAAAAAAAATAATTATACAATTTTTTTTTTTATATACCAACGGCTTCCCATGACACAAGAGCTTTAGTGGAGTCCTGGAGGAACTATTATTTATGGGAGTCTTTATTCGAGTCTCTGAAAATTAGGAAACAAAAATAGGTACTTTTTCGTGGCGCGCGCGAAGGCAAAGGATTCGGTCCTGTAGGCTAACAGCGAGCAGAGATAGTTGCCAAGTATTCATTCTAAAAGACAGGGCGTTCAAACATGGACACAAGAAGGAAGTCAAGACACCGCAGGTCTGTGGTGTCCTCTCTTCTTTCTTGTGTCCGTGTTTGCGCGCCCTGTGTGTTAGAATCGGTTCAGTAGTTTCCACAGTACTGCCAAAAAAAGCTGTCGCCGAGTAGAGTGATTTAGAGTCGAAGGCAGCGCAGAAGACGAAGAAAAGCACAAGAGAGGACGCTGAACTGACGGCTGTGATCGTGAGTTCTCCAGTGTCGTGCTGCAGTCTTCTGCGGGGCCTTGAAAAATGTGCATTAACCAACTCGCCGTGTCCGCTATACTAAAAGCGAACAAGCCCGTTGCAAAAAGCAACAGCAGCAGCGCATGACTGTTCTAAGATGCAGAAATTCGTAGCGAATCGATAGTGAGGCGAACAATTCGCTCACGCGTATTGAAAGCGGAAAAGTGTTTGTAGAAAAGTAATATAACAGGCTATTGTGCCAAGAGTTTAGTGTTGCAGGTAATTAAAGGACCCCTGACAGCAAAAGTTTTGTTTGCGACTTTTTTACAGTAATTTGTAGCTTTGCGTCTGGTAATGCCGAAATTGAATCGTAAATGCTCTAACGCATCGTATAATTAATGCTAGCGTCGTTAATCCCGGACGATTTTGCTTCAATTCGAAACGCCTGCCTAAATACCATAAGAAACTAGCGCCCCACAGCGGGGCAGCGCCTGAGACTACATGCGCTCAAGCTTCGGTGACGCTGAACGTGCCGTTTCCAAATAGGGTGACCCGAGGGCGGTGAAGAATGAAGCGATGTGGGTGCGTTCAGCGTGTCCCCCCTCAGGAAAAAGAAAAGCATTCCTGGCGTAAGCAGCGAAAACCACCTTGACAGCAGCCCGACAACAGAGCGAGAGGGGTGACGAACAATAGTCCTCGCCGGGTGCCAGTCGGGGTATTGTGCGCACCCCGAAAATGTTCTCCGATCCTCTGCAACGTCACGAGGGGAGCCTCTGTCTACGTAAAACCACGGAAAATGTCGATTTTACCAGAATACTCGGATGAGCCCTCACCTTTACTTTAAAACCAAATTAAAATATCTTATAGGCAACGCTCGCCCCTAATAATCGGTGAGAAGTGCCCCCGCATGCAAGAGTTTCAAACGACACAAGAACCTCGAGTTTCCAAATTTGATGTCAGGGGTCCTTTAAATGCGGATCACTTGGTGACCGTAGATTAGTACGCGTGCAAGGCATTTTCGATATCTGCGTACCGCACGTCTGGACGCACTCAACTCTGTCCGCATAAAGCAACTACGCAAATTAGCTCACTACTAGCTGCTGACCAAGCTGCATCACGAGGTGCAGCAGCGTTAAATCCAGTAAGTTTCATAGGTATTCGCATTTCTTCATCGCATGAAGATAGGGTGGCTGCGCGTTCTTTCATCGATCAGCTTCAAACACACAGGCCGACGGTTAGCAAAATGGCTTTCCTGCAACTTTTTTTTTTTTTCAGCCAAGTACTCATACACAAAGCTGCTCTTCTCGCCGGTTGAGCTATTGCCACTCCTATTTCCCGTGAAGGCACGCGAACATCGCAAATGTACTTTTCTTTTTTTTTTTCAAAAATTACTATGGGACTGCCGCGACTGTATGTTCACCCTCAGCCTACACATTGTGAACGAGGCACCTGTCGTTCGGGAGACGCCCTTTTCAGTAGAACTGGGAAATGCAGAAGCACAACGAGCGAGAAAAGCCGTCTGAACGAGAAGAGTGCTTTGTTGAGCAAAAAAAAAAAAAAAAAAAAGCTTGCAGTAAAACACTCTTGCATATTTTCGCAAATCGTCTATTAGTCTGCACACATTGTTTCAACTAGCTATAAGAACGCCTGTTTGATTCACTCACTTGTCGAGAAGATTTCGCTTTAGCCATATGTTTATCAAGATCAATCAACATATTCACAAAGAATGCGAGCAAGGATTGTACAAGGAATGCATGAGCCAACTTGTTCGTGTTTGTCCGGGTAGGTACTTGCCACTCATTTTAGCGAGTGCACTTTAGTTTCAGTGCAAGTGTCTGCACATTTGAGAATTTTGCTAAATGCTGCAAAAGAAAGAAAAGAAAAAAAATACCGACTTCGGAGCCCCCCGATGCGCGCTAATGCACGCCCTCAAGGACGACAAAATTTTTCATGCGTTGCTCTATCCATTTGGTGAAATGCTTGCGCCAACTATCAGGCATGCGAGGAAACAAAATCACGTCTTTTGTATACCGTCCCGCACTTTGCGGCCAGCCAAAATAAAGGTCCACAGAGCTGACAACACTTCGCGTGACAAGATTACAGATTACTGATGCACGATCTTCTAACTCGTTGGGACCGCGTTTTCACCCGCTGAATTGGTCTCACGTGTTATCACTAGTCCAACGCCTCCTCTATTTTATCAATGCCAGCCAAATGCGCCCGTTCCAGCCGTTCACCGCCCTCTCCTCTAGACCCTTTCCTACTCTCCCCCATCGCCTAGTCTTCGCGTGTGCTTTGCGTTCATGGGGGGAGAGCACCCGTATTATAGTGCCTCACGTTGGAAATCATATGAAGTAATTTTTTTGGTCAGTTGTGTGCAGATCCGTAGGGCGGCGTCTTGCATCCCCCGTGTTCACTATGTTGGCGGTGACGCTGGCTCTGTAAGAGACACGGTGTTTTAAGATAGCGTGTCTCCGTTCGTGGCGCTATGCGGGCAACCAATGGGGACGCGTCATTTCGATGCTGCAGTGCATGCGCTGCCTTTGCAGTGCAAGAGGTTAAAGTCCCTAGAATAACTAAAGTAGCGCCATACGTGTCAATGTGCAGGCTCCTCCTCTCCCCCTATGCTTGGTAGTGCAAGCGCCATCTTGTCCGTCCTCTGTGCATACCCTCTCCCGTGCGCCGGGAGAGGATATACCTGTGAAAGGGCATGTCTTTCGCCACAGCCGGCCGTGCTTTCGGCAGTTTCCTGACGGACACCATAGAGGCGCTGCTGCAGCTGCTGGGAGAGGAGGCAGAGGCGAAGGGGCGCGGTTGGCGCTACTTTAGTTTATCTAGGGATTTTACAAGAGGTGCCTCACGAGCGCTGTGAGGCGACGGCGGCATTGCTTCGAGCTACAAAGAAGGAACACGAAAGAACAAATTGAACAGGCGCGTGATATTGGAGACGGAAAACGCGTCTATTGCATCTCCGTTCGAAAGCGCTCGGACGCACGTGTGACGCAAGCAGCCCTGCCCTACATGTAGCGTCGTATCACGACCACTCCCTGAACTAAGGCGGACCGGCGGCTCCCATTGAGGGGCGAGCGTTTGCACTGGCATTGAATAAAATAGAGGAGGCGTTGACTAGTCGCAAGGCGTGCTTTCGTGTGTTCGAATTTTGTTGAATGTTATTGCGGTCAAACCGCGAGAAATGTTTCGCAAATAATGCGATAACGTCCAGCTGCAGACTTTGCTACTGGCTTTTGTTTCTTCTCAGAAAACAGGAAATGCGAAAGTAGTGTAATCTCGCAGCAGTAAACAGTGGCTAACCGGTAACGACATTCATTTTTACATGAAGCTTTTTTTTTGCGGAAAGGCTCCGTGAATGTACGCGTGCGTGTAAAATGAACAAAAAAAGTGTGAAGATTCAGATCGCACGCAAATTTTGAATTATAGAGCAAGACAATACTCGATTCCAGTGGGTCGTTTGCGTATATTATGGCTCAACATAAAGCTTGTCTTTTCTAAAGAGCAAATGACTCCTTTCTCGCGTGTCACAATAAGTGCTAATCGTTAACTTCCTCGTTATCTAGCACAGTTGTTAGCACCCGCGATTATTTTGGTCGACAGCACCGATCTCGAAACAAGCGTATTCGCAGCACTTCCAGCGTGATAGTTGTGCATACTTCTGCAAACTACTGATCACATCGACCGGGACTCCCTCGAGGCACAACATACGCTACGAACGTGTCGAGGACACCGAAAGGGAACATTCCACGAAGCAAAGAACAGGTCGTGGAGGCGTCCACTTACCGATGCCCGGCCGTTGGAGTTTGTCGTCGTGAAGGACAACCGAAATAAGAAAATACGACGGCGCACGCGCGCGCGCGTCTAGTCTCTCGCGCTGTCGACTACACACTGCACGAGACACTTTGCATGCCGCGTGAGCACGTGGCGAGTGAAGAAACTGCGATGGCTGGTGCGGACAAAAACTTCGACGTCGTCGAACGTTCTGCAGTACTAGCAGTGATTTTTGAGAACTTAGAAAAGGGCGCTAATTTTTGCAACCCAACAGGGAGGACGGCTAAGCACCTGCAGGGGAGTGGAGGGGGGCGACAAAAGAAGAACTAAAGAGAGAGAGCGAGCGATAATCCCCGCAGCTGGCGCGAAGAGCGAAGCAAGGCGCCGAGGCTACGTGGGGGGGGGGGGGGGGGGCTATTTCGCTGCAGGTGGAGTGAAGTTGATCACGCTGGGGAGCACTGGTCTGCGCACTGGCTGCCTGGAGGCAGAAGACCCGCAGGGGATGGGCTCCCGCACCGTGACCGCGGTATATTAGGTAGAAAGGGGAACGAAAGGGATCCTACAGAAGGTGATGACTTGGACCACTCGTCATGGTTTCCTTGAGGAAATGAACAACACTGCCAGCAAGAATGGTTCGATGGACCTAGGCTTCCCCTCTCAAACAGGAAACAAAAATTCTCATCGGTTCATCCCATTGCCGAGGCTATGCTATCTTTAGAACTCGCAGTTTGTGCAACTCTTCCACTCTAAAAAGAAAAAAAATCGATCACTCTAAATCAGGGGTGGGCAACCTGCGGCCCGCGAAGCAGTATGTCGGAAGCACCACCCCTCCCCCCCGCCCCACTGATGAACACTTCCCGAATAACTGATGAACACCCCTACGACTTTCTGTGTTTGTCGGTGAGCAACCTTGATGTAGATATTTGCGAGTTGGCTAAGAACGTTCATCTCCAAAAGTCGCATTGAAAGAGTTTTCATTGCTTTTGTTCTGAGTGTAACCAATGTTCATCAATTGCAACCTTGTGACGAGGGTGCTCAAAATAAACACTGCCAGTCGAGTTTTCCACCGAATTTTGTCTCTTCGCCTGCAAAGCTTCCCATCCCCGCATCGAATCGGCCATGTGGCCCCCGCCGTACCAGCTTCATGCAGCTTGGCCCTCCGCCTCAAAATGTTGCCGACCCCTGCTCTACATCACTTTCGTTTTTCTGAACAGAAATTGAGATATGTTTCCTTTAAGGTACCTCGAAAGCGGGATGTCCGTTTTGTATTGCTCCGGTGGCAAACAAAAAGGTTTGTTTCGTGAAGATGCACGAGACGGCAGGCGCCAAAGTGCATTGGATGCTGTAGGTGAGATGTCGGCTTGGGGCATGTGGGAACTTCTTGGCGTGTGAGCAAGCCACGCTAAAGAAGCCTGAGTTGCGCTTCTGTTTTCCACGTGCCGCGTCGCTGTCATTCACTGAGCGCAGTCGGATACAAGTACACGCGTGTATGTTTACATAACTTGCAAGTGACGTCAGTTCCTGTCTTCCGTCCGCCATCCCCGAGCCAACGGAGCCCATCCGTCTCAGTGACCGTGCCGTGTTTACGTTCGCGCGGCGGATCGTTTGGCGTAGTGCGCGTGTTTTCACCGTTCGCCTTCCGATTATGACGAAGGAGAATCGTTCAGGACATTATGCAGCCTGAAGCGAAGCAGTGTTGACTTGGGAACTCGGATCCGCCGTGTCTGCAGTGTCCAATTCCATGTTGTTGCACGTAATGGGCAGTGGCGTAGCCAGGGGGTGGCACACCGGGCCCGTGCCCGGTGTGCCACCCGCGTAAATCAGATAAAGGACCATACGGTGGCACACCGGGCCCGTGCCCGGTGTGCCACCGTATGGTCCTTTTTATCTGATTTACGCTTACTCCCCGTGCGGCAATCACATATCGCACAAATCGCCGTTGCGACTTACAGCGTTGACGGGAAATGCGAGAACCGCAGCTCGACTGGGTGTGGTCTGCTGCCATGTGCTCGGTGATGGCGGCGCATGCCGCGATCGTATGCCAGAGTTCCGCGCTGCGACGTACTTGCAAGTTATATATTGTCACGTGGTCGTGACGTCGACGAAGGCAGCAGTCGGTAGGTTCAAAATGAAACTGTTTATTTGGGCCGAACTTGTGGCCGGTAAACGGAAAGTCAGATTACAGCAATACACACTGGCACTGATAGCGGCGAACAGAGCGTCGGCCGTCGATCAACTGTACATCGTTGGAACGCGCCGGCTTTTATAACGCACGCGTCGAACATTCTAACCTTATCACTAGTCGTCGCGGAAGCTCTGGAATAATCTTGAGTGTTAGCGTCTTGCGTGCAATCTTAACAGAACGATCTACTACAAGCGAGAAGCTTCTGGAACAATAAGGCGCGGTCTGCGCCGAGTACTGCTGATAGTCTTTGTGGGCGGGAACCGAATACAGTGAAACGCGCGTGGCAATGCCCCCCTCTGAAAAGGCATCGTCCCGATGCTTATAGAACAGAACACATGGGAAAAATACATGCAACAATAAATAACGACAATAAATCAAGAAAGTTGAATAAACAATACGGACAAGCAAGAAAGTCCAATGAAATAAAATTACAGTCCTTAGGTCCACTACCGCGCGTAAAACGGCTTGAGACGCACGACATGGACGACTTCAGGTCGCGCACGCCGCCGTTGAGAGTTCGAAATGCCGTCGGGGACAACCTCGTAGTCGAGTGTGCCGAGACGTCGAAGCACCCTATACGGTCCGAAGTATCGTCGCAGAAGTTTTTCACTAAGTCCACGTCGTCGTATGGGCGTCCACACACAAACGCGGTCGCCGGGCTGGTATTCCACGAAGCGTCGTCGAAGATTGTAGCGGCGGCTGTCAGTCGTCTGCTGATTCTTGATCCGCAAGCGGGCGAGCTGTCGTGCTTCTTCGGCGCGCTGTAGGTAGGCGGTCACGTCGATGTTTTCCTCGTCGGTCACGTTTGGTAACATGGCGTCGAGCGTCGTTACGGGGCTCCGTCCGTAGACCAACTTGTATGGTATCATCTGCGTCGTTTCTTGCACGGCCGTGTTGTACGCGAAGGTCACGTACGGAAGGATAGCGTCCCACGTCTTGTGTTCGACGTCGACGTACATGGCCAGCATGTCGGCGATGGTCTTATTTAGACGCTCGGTCAGGCCGTTGGTCTGTGGTTGGTACGCGGTGGTCCGGCGGTGACTTGTGTGGCTGTATCCCAAGATCGCCTGGTTTAGGTCAGCCGTAAACGCCGTGCCTCTGTCGGTGATGAGAACCTCTGGGGCGCCGTGTCGAAGGACGATGTTCTCAACGAAGAACTTGGCTACGTCGGCGGCACTGCCTTTGGGCAGGGCTTTTGTTTCGGCGTAGCGGGTGAGGTAGTCGGTGGCTACGACGATCCATTTGTTTCCGCAAGTCGACGTTGGGAACGGCCCCAAACGGGATTCCGTCACACTTTGGATTTCATTAATGTTACTGTTATTGCACGGGAAATACGATAAAAAGTGCGGTTACAACGTGGTGTACGGAAAGTTTTCACGTAGCGACACTTGGAACAAGCGATGCATTGAAAAATCCACGTAGCCCACAGACGACATGCTGTGGAGGGGGGGAGAGGACACGAGGGGGGGGGGGAGGGGGGGGGGGCGCACACTACTGTCGGAGGCTGGGCCGTGCTCCTAAGAAGGGAGAGTCAGCATTTTTTTCGTCTTCCAGCTCTACCCCTCTTCCCCCCCCCCCCCCCCCCCCGCCTTTACTCCTGTCGTTCGGTGCGTCATTGTCGCATAGGCGCTGCGCCGTGCTCCCGACCGCACTGCAGAAATTAGGTGCCTTTTCCTTCTTCGAACCACAACCACCACCACCATTGTAGCGAAACTTGCTTGACCAGGCAGGGAAGGGTAGCCAGCTCGATGGAAGGATAAGTTGTAGCGAGAGAAGGCTTTTTCGTCCCGGCCAGCAGAATTCTTCAAGAAATGTCGGTGTGTGGACATGTGCGGAGGAAAGTCAAAAACGTGTGCGAGACGGATACGCGGCAAGATTCCAGCGCTGTTTTCGGCAAAGATCACCGCAGCTAGCAGCCAGTGGCTACGTGCTTCCACATCGGACTCGCTCGCTTCATTTAAGGACACGTCTTGACTGCTCTTACGTCTGTCCAGACAGATTTTTCTCTTTATCGTGCGTTCGCTATTGACCATGCCTTTTATTCGCTCGTGTTCTTACCGATCCAAGCGTCATGCGTGAAAGGTATTCATGCATGCTTCTTTTTCCGTTACATTCTTACCTTGAGATAAGGAATGCGTGCGTGTGTGTCTACCTTGTTTAGATGTACAGTATATGGAACGTTGCGGCACCACTCGCAACGTTTTTCAGGTCGCGTGCTGTAGTTTATTCATGTTTTTGTCCCATAAGTTATGAGTGAAAGAATTGTGATTTCCACTTAAAGGATAGGGGTAATTTAATTTCCAGTCATGTGTTACGATGGACTGACGTTTGCGAACCAACCCAACCTTACTTTTCGGTGAATTTGATAAACATCGGGTGGGGGGGGGGGGGGGGGGGGCTCCTCTGTTAGTAACTAGCCTTATACATGCACTTCTAGTCTGTTTGCCACCCGTAATCTCCCTTTCTCGCCGGGCCGCCTAACATGATGTTTGTTTTCTTCGGGTACATCTTTAATCCGGCTTCTTTCGTTTACATCACCAGTATTTTTTTGTTTCGTGATTCGTCACCGTGATTGCCGCAAAGCGCGATATCGTCCACAAAACACAAGTAGCTATGATATTCTTCGTTAATTGTTAATCATATTTTTTCCCCGTTCTATGTTTTTAAATATTTATTCTGAATGTGCCTTGAATAACATTATAACTCTTCGCCTGACCCCATTCTCGATCATATTTTCGTGTTTTTCATTAGGAATACGGTGGCTGTGGGATCGTTTTAGATGTTGGATACGGTATCTATAGATGTTTAGGTGTTCCTTTATGGCATCATTATTCCGGAACTGCTGGCGTGTGTTCATATGTGTGAATAAATGTCTGTTTATCACTTTGCAAATGTGTTGCTCCTTCATCACCTAGACGCATGCGTAATTGATGCAGCAGGACCTTCATCCTTTTAGGTGTGTTGGAGACAATATTGACTTTTCGTGTCAGCCTTGCACGGTTCCATAGAATTCTGGGTCTCAATGCTATGCTAAGACCCCAAATGGGTCGTTCTGCTTACGAAGTATTTACCGAATACGGCGTCAGCGGTAGTCGATGAATGCCGTTGTGCTGCGAATAGGATTTTTTTTTTGCACTGCTGACTTACAGTACAGTAATCACAGGAATACCGAACTATGCATGGTCGCCACGCAGCCGTTTCACTTTATAACACGCGTATCAGCCTTTTTAATCAAGCTACTGTAGGCATCGAGCAACCACCGCCGGTGTCCCCATCTAAACTGGCTACGTGCAGACTACAACGGCACAGTATATTACCTTACTCACCGCACGGTAAATTACCATAATAACGAGTGCTAATCGTCGCACCGGCGGCTTCCCGAAGTCGGCGAGGCCGACACCACGCCAGCATCGGCCAGCTTACATAGGCCCAATGACGGCTTGCCATCATCTGCCGAATAACGGCAGGCCGGTCTCGGACCGACGCTGGCCAGCCGTCTTCGGCCGAACGTCGGCAAGCCGTCATCGGCCGAACGCCGGCAAGCCGTCATCGGCCGAACGCCGGCAAGCCGTCATCGGCCGAACGCCGGCAAGCCCTCATCGGCCCAACGCCGGCTAGCCTCATCGGCCCAACGCCGCCTAGCCTTCGTCGGCCCAACGCCGGCTAGCCTTCGTCGGCCCAACGCCGGCTAGCCCTCATCGGCCCAACGCCGGCTAGCCGACATCGGACCGATGTGGGTGAAAGTAGCGCGAGCGTGATTTGCCGACAGGGGCCAATATTGCCGCCGACGTTAGCCGACATTGGGCCTAGATCGGTCCAATGCCGGCGTGCTGGCTGGGTATGCCGCACAGGGAAACACGGCGACACACACACAGTGAGTGGTCGTGCTAAGTATATGAGAAGCCCTAATGGTGCTGACTTTGTTATCTAGTGACAGTTGACTAGGCAAGCGATGTGAGGCCGCAAAAAAAAAAAGTTTTATTGTGATGTAGTGTTAGCTCAGTAACAGGCATTTCAAGTTGTAAGAAAACAGGAAGCAGAACTAGCAATCGGAAAATGAGGTTTGACTTTTCTTCAAAACTCTCACTCGTGCTACGCATTTCGATCGGCTAGCGTGTCGAAGACGCTGCCGGATACGTCAAACATCACGCAGCTGGCATTCTGATTCTGCGCCGTTCATGTACGCTGTGTGCCCTGGCGCCCTGCCCTGCCCTGGCGGCGCGGAGCACCGTGGCGTCGGCGCCTGTCTCGGCGCGGCGGTGACTAGCTGCGGCGACGGCACCTCCTCTGTCTCCCGTCTCTCGGTGGGCGCTGCTTGTTTGGTAGTGTAGCGTGCGAGGAGGAGTTTTAGCGAATTATGGAAATACGGAACGAAAATACGGTACGGGACTACGGTACCGCTCCTCCTCTCTCACTCGTTGTGCTTTCGCCGATTATAATTCCAGTAAAGGAGTAAAGGCACCCCAATACCACAAAGGCCTTTTCAAGTATTACTGTGGGGTGTCACGCCTTATTGTTGGCTGTCAGCCTACGCATTGTTTACGATGCAGCTGTCGATAGGGGGAGGCACTTTAATAAATACTTTGTTGAGCGCGTTGGTTCATTGTGGAATACATTTTAGCGCGAAAGGACGAGACACGCACGCAAAAAGAAGAAGCCTACACGAGCGCTCGTGTAGTCGCCTTCTCTTCTTGTGTCTCGTCCTTTTGCGATCAAGTCTATTCCAGGACGCACTTTAGGCACAACAAGCTGGAGAGGAGGAGCGCTACCATAGTCCCGTACCGTATTTGCGTACCGTATTTCCGTAACTTGCTAAAGCCCTCTAATGTGAGCATATTCGGTTCCGGTCGCGCTATGTTGCACGCGGAGGCTTCGTGTTCGAAGTGACCCTTGGAGGGCGGCATAATCATGGAGCTGCGGATAGGAACATGTGCGCCCATGGAAGATCTATACGTGCGACTGTTAATCCAATGGCAGCCTGTGCACGCGGGGCTGTTGCGGACGCCCAACTAAAGCTGTCCTTCAACGAGTTGCGTCCGTTATGCGCGTCTTTGTACACGCTCCCATAATATGGGTGATGCAATCATTTATCAAAGGCGATTGTTTGCTGATCGCGGATTATGTCTGCACTGCTGAAGGCACAATATGTAGTCTTGACACGGGATTTCGTTGTGACGAGTAGAGGACATTTTTTAGTTAAAACTGAATTTTATATAGAAGACGACGAAAGTGCATGTGTGATGCGCGGCGGCGCCGCTCGTGAGCGGGCGCGAAGAAGACGAGGTTGGAACGCTCGAGGAAGAAGTTGGGCCGAGGCATTCGAGCAGGAGTGGCAGACCGAGGGTCGTGGCGGCTACCGGTCCGTTGCGGAGCCCTACCGGTCACGGGTGGACTGCAGCCAGACTCGGACGACGAGCCACGCCAGGCGACGACGGTGCTGCGGCCACAGTCGAGACCTGCGGGCGAGTGGACGACTACGTGGGTCGGCCGATCCAGTAAGCTGAGGCGCGCTGGGCCTGTCTACGGTGTCCTCGGGCGTGGCCGAGCGCGGGTCTAACCATCCACCTCCCAGCAACGCGGCCGTCCAAGGAATCCCAAAGCGTCGCACACCATGGGACACAGCGACCCGTGGGACGATCGCAACGACAGCGACGACGCGTGAGTGGTTCCCGTCGAGTGGCCGGTGCGCGAACTATAGATAAGCTTGTCAGGGTCGCTAGAACCGTGGACTAGAACTGTACAGGCAATTGTATCGGCAGCGGTTCCGAGTTCATTTATGTATTTGTCCTTGTATATAAACGTCCTGTCTGTGTCTACATCTCATCCCTTGTCACTTGAGCGCCTGGGCCCACACGAACCTCATCACAATTGGCGAGCCTGCCAGGATTGGCTAATAACATCTCTAGCCAACGCTCAAACGCAAGGGTGAGTCATGGACAACGACAACGTCGTCAGTATTGGAAAAGAGCTCGGGCTAAAAGATGCCGAATTGAGAGCATGGGTGGAGCAAGAACGTGTAAGATTACGCGATGAGCGGGCCGAAGAGCGAAATGCTCTAAAGGAGCAACTGGCATTGAAGCAGCAGTTGATCGAACAGGAGCGTGCGGCAGCTCGCGAGAGAGCGGAGCAGCAACAAAAGCTGCTAGAACAAGAAATGAAGGTTCTAGAACTGAAGCTTCGACTTCAAGAAAGTGCCGCTGGTCCGCAGGCCGCATATAATATAAATGTTGCGAGCACGAACGCACCTGTTGCGTCGAACGTGTGCAGCCCCCACAAGTTGATACCTCCGTTCGATGACGAGAGGGACGATCTAGACGCGTACCTGCAACGCTTCGAACGTGTCGCCACCTGTCAGGAATGGCCGCGCGAGAAATGGGCGCTGTCATTAAGCCTTTGTATGACGGGGGAAGCTTTGACTGTGATCGGACGCATGGACCCGACCGCTGCCTTGGACTACGACACGCTGAAACGGGCACTCCTCCAACGGTTTCTGTACACGGCAGACGGGTACCGGGAGAAATTCCGTAACGCAAAACCCGAAGATAGAGAAACCGCCAAGCAGTACGCGTCGAGGCTCGCGGGGTACTTCGATCATTGGTTGGAGCTCGCGGAGGTGGAGAAGAGCTATAATGGACTAAGGGAGCTAATGCTTGCTGAGCAATTTGTCAAGGTCTGTTCCCCCGCATTAAGGGTTTTCCCGAGGGAGAGAAATTGCCAAACCATTCAGGAACTCTCCCAGGCAGCCGACAATTACGTCGAGGCCCAGTCTTTGTTGAACTTTGGAAGAGAGCGGCCTGAGAAGGAAGTGGCCCAAGGCTCCGGTTTGAGAGCGGATCAAGCGAAGACACCTCGGATTGACAACCGTTGTTTCCTATGCGAGAAAAAGGGGCATAGGGAAGCCGAATGTTGGTCGCGCACGAAAGGGAGCTCCCCAGCGCATGGGAACAACAGTGACAGATATGCTTCTGCCGGAGAGCACAAGAGAGAAGTGTCGTGCATGGTAGCAGTGGACCGAACGGCGGAAGAATCTGCAGCGAAAGAAAGATACCTCGTTCTTAAAGATGGCGAAAGGATTCCCGTCGTCAACACCGCAGTCAGCAGCGGCGTTTCATCGGAAAGAAGTCTGAACATGCCAGTGGCGAAAGGATTTTTAATCAAGCGGCCGGTTACCGTACTGCGCGATACCGGCTGCGACACGGTCGTCGTTCGACAGTCAATAGTGGCCAAAGGAAAGATTAACCGGCACATATCGGCCGGTATTGTTGCTGGATCGCACGGTGCGCTACCTCCAGGAAGCTGTGGTCTTCCTAGACACACCATTTCTTAGAGGAGAGGTGCGCGCTCTGTGCATGAGAGACTCCCTTTACGATGTTGTCGTTGGGAATCTCCCCGGAGTAGTGCTGTTGGACACTACTACAGCACAGCAAAGCAAGGATGAGAGCGCAACTAGCAGTAAGAAGGACATCGAGGAAATGATGCCGAAGACGTCGACAATTCCTCGCGGAAAACGACACCAGGTCACCGTGGCGAACCGATCACGGGCGTATAGGGCCGAATCGAGTGGCAAGTGTCCGGCTGCAGCAAATGGGGACAACCTGACGGCGTGCGCGAAGAGACAGCAGGAAAAGACAGCCCCATGTGGAATTCCGCGGCTGTCGACCCCGCCAGGGTCTACGCCGCGACCGGAATCGCCGCTATACGGCGGGACCTCTACCCCCACCACAGGAAGCGTCATTGCCTCCGCACACGTCGCCGAATGTATCACCGCGTCGGCGAAAGTGGCAGCCCTTCAGCAGGGATCCACCCAATATGGTCGGCTGTTTTTGCCTCAGCCAGGAGTTCCCGTCGCGTCCGCAGGCGCGCCGTCGACGTCACAGGGCCAAAGTGTTCAAGCGACGGGACAACAAAGACAGTTACTGACTATGACGTGCTCAAGCTTAGTGGGTACGGTCCCTGCACAACCACGTGAAGTCAACGGGAAACCCACCGGGTTCATCGTGCGTTGTGCGTTCTGCGTGTGCGCACGTGTGTCAACCGAGCCGGTAGTGTGTGCGCGCTCGTTGTGAGCTGCCGTGGTGTGCCGGTGCGTGAGCCCAAGGTCCACAGTGGCTGTGCTGTGCTATAGACGTACGTGCAGTGCTGTTCGTGGTAGTGGCCGGTGATAATATTGTGTGCCGTTGTGTCGCGTTACATGAATGTTATCTGTGACACAACGTTCTGAAAGCGTGGGGGGAGTGTGACGAGTAGAGGACATTTTTTAGTTAAAACTGAATTTTATATAGAAGACGACGAAAGTGCATGTGTGATGCGCGGCGGCGCCGCTCGTGAGCGGGCGCGAAGAAGACGAGGTTGGAACGCTCGAGGAAGAAGTTGGGCCGAGGCATTCGAGCAGGAGTGGCAGACCGAGGGTCGTGGCGGCTACCGGTCCGTTGCGGAGCCCTACCGGTCACGGGTGGACTGCAGCCAGACTCGGACGACGAGCCACGCCAGGCGACGACGGTACTGCGGCCACAGTCGAGACCTGCGGGCGAGTGGACGACTACGTGGGTCCGCCGATCCTGTAAGCTGAGGCGCGCTGGGCCTGTCTACGGTGTCCTCGGGCGTGGCCGAGCGCGGGTCTAACCATCCACCTCCCAGCAACGCGGCCGTCCAAGGAATCCCAAAGCGTCGCACACCATGGGACACAGCGACCCGTGGGACGATCGCAACGACAGCGACGACGCGTGAGTGGTTCCCGTCGAGTGGCCGGTGCGCGAACTATAGATAAGCTTGTCAGGGTCGCTAGAACCGTGGACTAGAACTGTACAGGCAATTGTATCGGCAGCGGTTCCGAGTTCATTTATGTATTTGTCCTTGTATATAAACGTCCTGTCTGTGTCTACATCTCATCCCTTGTCACTTGAGCGCCTGGGCCCACACGAACCTCATCACATTCGTGTAAGCCCTAATAACATTTGCATCGATATTCAAGGTGAAGCATGCGTCCGCTAGCGCAAACGTGGTGAAAAAAAAACTGCGTGCGGAACACCCCGACATAGTAAATAAATCTAATGGCATTTGTTTATTAAAAACTGTAATTTGAGGCGCAGATATAGGAAGGCTTTTGCAGTACGGTGCGTAAGGCGCTTAAATTGTGAAGTGATTTGTCTGATGTCCTTTCATTGGCGCACAGCGTGTGCTTAACAAGACGAGGTTCCCACCTTCTTGTTCGTTAAAATGTATGTTCGTAGAGAAAGTGTCTAAGGGGAGATACGGGAATAAAATAGCGATTTTCGAAAAAAAAAAATATGCGTTTTCAAATTTTAGTTGGTTTGGTTTGCTCGTTCACTAAAAGAAGATGCTCACCAACTTCGGTTGTTATCTGTGCAGTAGAAGATAATAAAATTAATTATTTCACGAGATGGTGGCGTGAATTTGCTGGTGAAAGCGTATCTGAATCCTCTTTACAAGACCCCTACGCGGGCAAGAGGCCGAACTTGAAGTGAATGCCCGTGTTAGGACTTGTATGTATATTTTTTTCGCGCCTTTTAGCCACGGAACACTTTCTGTGGAGACTGAGCTAGAGGACAAACAAATAATTTATGAAAGCATATTTCTAGCTGTCGCCGAGTAACTCGGTAGATGTTCCTCGAACGGTGGATCCCTGGCAGCCTAGACCCAGGCACAGCCGTTGGGCAAATAAAGTTTATTCAACTCAACTCAACTCTAGCCTTGGGGACTGAAAGGTAGTGATGCAGAACTATCGGAAAATTGACTATCGATAACATCGATAGTTTGTTTTTAACTGTCGATGGTGTAAAAAAACTATTGATAGTACTACTATCGGTACTATTATCGATAGTGCAATCGATAGTACTGTCAGTAGTAGTAATGTCGGTAGTATTGCTACCGACATTACTATCACTAGTATCAATAGTGCTTTGAATATCTCTGCTGTTGGGGGCCGGGGCGAAATATTTGGCGAAACAAGTATTACAGCAGTGAAAATGCGGCAATAGGTTCATCATTAAATTCATATTCAAAAGTAAGCAGTTGCACCTTACAATTAACAAACTTATTTTTTGATATTATGACTTCAAAATTACAAAATGCCATACAAATTTGACGCCGCACAGTACCGTCCATTGCAACTGTCTCGCTTCCTGTACAGCTGAATAATTCAACTTAATTGTCATATGTCAGCCAAAAATCATGGTGAAGGAGCGCAAGCATGTCAACATTCGTGCCCTTCAGCCTCGTCCTGCTCCACACACTCGGAAAATCAAGTTCATGCTGCAATGAGTTCGCGCGGTTGATTTTGTACTAACGGTCGTAGTGTGTAACTATCGATAGTATAAACTATCGATAGCGCTATCGATAGTTTCCTTTACCATCGATAGTACAGAACTATCGATCGTATCGATAGTTCCATCGATAGTTCTGCATTACTACTCCAGGGTCGTTGGAAAATGGTAACCGAAGCTCGAATTGGCGCAAACTAATCACGTGAGACATCTGGTGTGAAATCTCCATACACCATCGCATTATCGACAGTTCGCCAACGCACCTCCTTTCGCGCCAACTTTACGTGTGTAAAAGCGTGCACGGCGGTGGCCCCGCAACGCGCCGTCGATGTATTATCAGAGCTCTTCAAGTTCCCGAATAGGCGTGTCCAATTTGACCAATTTGTCGCATACGTACTGGAATTGTCCTACTAAATCTGCGCCTCAAGCTATATCGTCTTTCTTAAACAAAAGCCATTATATTTATTTAGTACGCCGAAGTGTTCTCCACCAGGACTGTCTTTTTCCTCGTTTGCACGAGTGGACGCACGCGGCACCTTGATTATCGATGCAAATGTTATTAGGGTAGCTTACACGAAACCGCATCTCAAAGCGACATATTATGCCTTCAGCAGTGCAGACACAATCTGCAATCAGCAAACAATCACACTTGATCATTAGTTGCATCATTCGTATAACGAGGGCTCGTACAAAGACGCGCATAACTCGTTCATAGACTGTTTAAATTTGGCCACCGCAACAACTCTTCGTACGCAGGCTGCGAATGGACGTTGCCCGCGTCCGCAGATTTATGAAAGAGTCACTTTCAGCACGGAGCCAACGAAGCCTCCGCAGCCTCCGCAGCCTCCGCGAAAGCGCTACCGAAGATACGCACATTTTCTCGAACAAAAAATGACAAAGCTACCGTACATGCAACGCATTCCATGCAACAAGGGAGGTAGAGAGGAGGCGCCACCGCCACCGTCGCGCCGAGGTGGCCGAGGCGCCGAAGCGACGGCGAGCCTCGGCGCCCCGCCGGCCCCGCTAGTACAGTGTACTAGAAGGGGGCAGCGGAATGAACGAAGCGGCCGCGCCGCGCCACGCGGCATGGCCGCGTCAGCCGCGTTTCGGTAGATGTTCCGACGGGTGATCGCATGGGTACGCATGGGCGATCGTAGCGGCGGCGCTGCAGTTGCTGTAATCACTTTGTCAACTTCGTACTGAAGCTGCTGAAGCTGTCGAGAGCGTCTGCATTTGGCGCGCGCGCGTCGTAGCCTACGAAATCGTGTAATTGCGCGTTTCGAGGGCTTTTAACGCATTAATGAGCTTTAAATGGTGTCTCAACGCCTGCTACGTGCCATGGTGCACAAGTGAATATGCAGCTGCGACAAAATTGCGTCGACTCATTCCCTGTTTGAGAAGCCTGCCGACCCTTAAAGAAGGCGACAATTTGATTTCGCATATATGCACCTAGGTGGTCACTGATTGCTGTGCGGATTGCAAGCAACACATCGAGCTGTGATACACCATAATCGATTACGAACGCACAACGAAGAGTGATGAAGTAACAAACCAGCGACGACAGCCTACACTCCTTATGTCGGCAATCCCTGCGATATCTAGGGCATTGATGCATATATGAGCTACAATGCGCTCGATTGTTTCATTAGTAACCTGGGAACACGTAAATCTATCTCAACGTTTATAGGGACGGCTGAGATCCATCGTGCCAGTTTCGCGCTGTTTAAATGCCGAAAGGCTATCTTGTTTCAACAGCGTGCTTCACGGTTACTGCGCACCGGTTATACCACTTCTGTAGGCTTAAAATACCAGGGAGCTGAGCCGAAGGCACGCGTTCACATTCGAGGAACGAACTTCATGCATCAGGGCTTATCTCAAGCATACTAAAATGCGCAGGTGTAAATACAGCCCGTCTGGTTTTCAACCAGCTCCCCTTTTCTATCGACCGATTACATTGCGCTAGTTTCCAGGCCTGCTATCGATGTCATTGCAAGATTTTGTTTCACAATGTTTTGTATAATCAATTAATAGTTTTATTCGTAAAGTGTCACAAGTGAAGCCAGGATTGGTGGTGCTCGACGATTTGCGATATATATATATATATATATATATATATATATATATATATATATATATATATATATATATATATATATATATACTAATACGGCCAGTAAAGTAGTTACTCCTCCCCGTCCTGCTCCATCAACAACAGCCGTACAAAGTCCCTGAGGACAACCGTTATTTCATCTCGGTCCAGTTACGTTTGACTTCCGATACCATGCATTGAGCCCCCGTAATGTCCAAAAAGCCACAATTACTCAGCGAAATTGTAAAGAGACGCACCGTACACACAGGGTCTCCAAGGAAATATTCGGCCTGCTTTCTGCAGGATAAAATATCTGCACACGGATTTCTGAGCATAGCTAAATTCCAATAAAGCGGCTCAGTTACTCTGAATAAACTATAGACGCCGAATCACCAATAGAAGAAAGGATCAGGACAGAATAAATCAATAAGGCACGCACTTTCTGCTTCATGTGCCTCTTTTGACGGTCGTCCGGCGTCTTGTTCACTGACAGTAATGTACCAACAAGCTCAGCGATAAGGTCGGCTCAATTACACCGAGATCGTGAATCTTCACTGTTGCAATCAGCCCGTTTTCATTTTTTTGATAATTTTCGTACCTTCCAGCAGTCGCTTCGGTTACAATAATTCAATAGCGGTATCTCTCAAAGGCATATATGAAGCTAGCATATACTATGTCGACGCGGAAGGCATCAGGCGGCGAGGCGTGTTCACGAAACTCAACAGTACCAACCGTCCCGGATTTCACGGTACTATCCCGAATTTTCATACAGCATGTCAAGTCCCGCACCGTCCCTGTCCGGACAGCTATATGACCCGGATTTGTTCCGGGCCATCCAGTTAGAATTTTTTTAAGTGATCCAACGCAAACCCAACAACGCGTGTCACACTACGGAACACGAAGTTAGCACGAATCGCACGCACGAAGCAATGTTGCGGTGGCTAGCGGTGGCTGCGAGGGGCTTTAGCCACTTTAGCAAAACAGCAAAACTTCCGCTTGAAGTGCGTCAACTTTTACGAGTACATTCTCCAGGAAGATGAAGTGTTGCGAACAGCGCGTAGCCAGCTGAAGTACCACTTCAAGTGACCGCAACAGTAAAGAAACAATGGATTTGTCTGGAACATACCGCAATAAAGAAAACTGATTTCTCCGGCTCCCTACTTTAGTGTATGCCCCCCCCCCCCCCCCCCACTCCCCCCACCCTGTCTTCTTTCATTGAAGAGGTGGTAACCACTCTACCGCTAGGCAGCGTACGCGAACGGCGCCAAACGCCATCCACGCGATGTATTTGACGCATACGGTGGCCTCTTCGACATGCTAACCGACCGAAACGAGGGACAATGGACAGTTGCTGAAAAGTTAGGTCATATTTTCTGAGTCTACCTTCCAAAAGAGGTCAAATGAACTACCGAAGAGAGTCAGGATGAATCTTTTTTTTCTTTGAGTGTAGCACTGTTTCGACTACTAATTTGCCTCAGAACAGTGACATGTGCAAATAAACCACGAGCAACATTTCTGCTAGCACTTGAGAAAATGAGTTTGTGCGGTCAGCAACCGTAAGTGATTGCGTCAGCTAACATTTCGTGTATACTTTCTACATTCTACTAATATACTAGATCACTTGAGTTGGTAAGTAATATTGACGCGTTGTCGTTTGTTTATTCATCTTTTTTTTGAGAAGTTACTTAATGCTTGCCTTTGTGATTTATCTATAAATCGCTGTTTCGTAGATCAGTGTGGTTATGGTACTAGTCATGATTCCACGTCCATATTTTCGTCTTGTTCGAAAGCGTTGAGCGACTTGTCAGGGAAAATCCTAAATTTCTGCTTTTATCCTGACTGCATCTATGTTGGCCTGTCGTTTACCATTTTACTTTCCTTTTCTCGTCAGCTTGAGGGGCAATCCTCGACGTCATTCAGCACTACATTTTACTTTGGCTATAGAGAAAATATAATTCACGTTATTACTCATCAAAGTGCGAAAACTAAAAGCCGGAAAAAGATGTCGCAGGACAACGTGTATATACACGATTTTTTTTTCGATTCATGGGCGCCGCCATCTTGGACTGATAAGCGATTGTTTTGCCGGTTTTCTATGTCGTAATATGAAATGACAATGGTCATGAAACATTGAATGTACCGGCCCAAGCATTTTCGTGCACTCGAGTTCACCGTAGCACTGTTTGTTTATTTGATACGGATACAAAACTGCAACGTTATCAGTCCAAGACGGCGGTGCTTAATGCGTCCGGAAAATGGTGTATATGTGCCAGTTCGTAGTCCGTAGAGGTCGGGCTGGCCCGTAAGTTTGTCTTTCATAGTACTCTCTCACGCATCCCAGACTTTTCACGTGCACTTAAGAGCAAAAATTTAAAACAAAGATGACAAATGAATATATCGCCATGTGCGTGGCGCAAGAAAGATGACAACACAAATGCACGTATGCTGTGTACAGAAGGTAGAAAGAGCAGCGAAGAACTCGCTGGCGCGGTGCGCTAGAAAGAACGACTTGCTGCTGTTCTCTGGATCACTGTGTTACGATCTCTGTCTTGATGTTGCGACAATATTATGAATTGTGGCTACCTCAGCACGTTGGCTTTGAAAGAACCGAGGGACTCTGAATCGCCTAGAAACCAGGAGGGGGGTGCAATGCCAGCCCTATATATTGACATAATAGGGAGGTGGTGGAGGGGGGGCGCAAAGTCAGCCTCGTACATTGACTTGATAGGGAGGGGGGGGGGGCGCTGCGGCGAACCTTCGCCCTCCCCTGAAGGGGAACCCTGCGCACGATTATGGTGAGAACGATCAAGTGACTACCAATGGCTTTGGCGTGAGTATGAACGTGAGTGAGCACGTGTGAGTTCGAGCACAGATGTGTGAACGTGAGTCAAGTTTGAAAAAGCGCGAAGAGAACACCTCACGCAAGCACGAAGGAGACGAGACGACGCGCTTGAACGTGAACGTGAGTGAGTGCCTACGAATGTGAGTACACGTGAGCACGAACGTGAGTGAGTGCTTATGAGTGTGAGTAGGCGTGAGTATGAACCTGAGTGAGTGCCTATGAGTGTGAGTAGGCGTGAGTACGAGCGTGAGTGTCTATAGTGTGAGCACACGTGAGTATGAACGTGAGTGAGAACCTATGACTGTGAGCAGGCGTGAGTATGAACGTGAGTGCTTATGAGTGTGAGGTGCGAGTACGAAAGTGAGTGCCTGTAAGTGTAAGTAGGTGTGTGAGAGTGAGTGCCTATCAGTGTGAGTAGGCGTGAGTATTAACATAAGTGGCTACGAGTGAGTATACGTGAGTATGAACGTGAGTGAGTGTCTATTAGTGTAAGTTGGCGTGATTATGAACGTGAGTGAGTGCTTATGTCTGTGAGTAGGCGTGAGTATGAACGTGAGTGAGTGCCTACGAGTGTGGGTAGTGTGTGTGAACGTGAGTGAGTACTCATGAGAGTGAGTAGGCGTGAGTATCAGGGCTGGGCAGTATCGAAGATACATGTATCTGAGATACTATCTTAGATACTCTTTGGGTATCTTGTATCTGTATCGCGATACGTCTCGCAAGACGAGTATCTGTATCTGTATTTTCGATACATTCAATAATGTATCGTGTATCTTAAGATACAAGATACTGCTATTGCAAAACTACCGTGCGAAACAATAATCGCTGACTGAACTCCGCTTCTCAAGTTGGCACTGGTGCCATACTGCCACCGGAATCAACTATACTGTCCCGCACTTTTATTTATTTATTTATTTATTTATTTATTTATTTATTTATTTATTTATTTATTTGATGTAATCGAGCTTAAGTCACAAAAAGCTTATCCCCGCTCGGCGCAAGCCGTGGCGCAATGTTTCATAATCCCCGAGACTGTCTGAGATTGTTCTGTTAAGATAACGCGCAAATCCTGCCGCGGCGGCCGCGTTTCGATAGAGGTGAAATGCTACAGGAGCATGTACTTACATTTAATTGCATGTCAAAGAACACCAGATGGTCGAAATTTCCGGAGAGTTACCCCCCACCCATAATCCCCATACTACCCATAATGATATCATGGTTTCGGGACGCAAAAGCTGAACAATTATTATTAGGATTACGCGCGGTACGCGCGTACTCTAGTACATTCGGGAGCTTATGCGAGCGCCAGCGACAACGCTGGAAGGTGCGATCGCTCATGTACAAAACAAGACGACTCCTGCCGATGATCAGATTACCGATGGCCGACGACATGTATTGCCGCTATCAGAGTATACAGCGCGCTTTGCTTTTACTTCGAGTTACTTAGTTTCCTGGGCACAAGTTAGCCAAATAAAGAGGTTTGTCTCTATCAGAGTCACTGCCGCTTTCTTCATAGTCACAACCACGTGACCATAAGTCTGAGGCGTTTCTGCGGTGCACATGTTCCCTCGTTGAAGAAAAATTGATTGCACGTTTGTGGGTATATAGATAACGAACGCTTTGCGACAGCAGATAAGAACATTATGGAAAGTAATTTTACTTCTATGTGCTCAACGAATACACAATGAATCACAAAAAAAATGGGGCTACCAGCATTGCTACTGCTGTATACCAGTAATTCGGTATCGCATAAACGGTCTTTTATGGACAACGTAAAACTATACACCGCTATTTTGCGCCATCGTGCGAAGGCTTCTTACTGAAGCTCGTGCGGTTGATGGCAACTCGATAGCTGGACGTCAAGCTCCGCAGCGACTCCCATCAATTACAGAAATGACAAGCAAGAACCGCTGTCGGCGAATGGTCTAAAAAGCTTTCCTGTTAAGCAGCTAAAACAAACCTTAATGAGTTCTTTCGGAAGTAAACTAATGTACTTTGACAAAGGAGGACAATGCTTTTGAGATACTAACAGACATTTTATTAAAATGCAGTGAAATTGGTCACATTTAAGAGTGTCAAGCGGACTTCTTTGTGCATAGGCGTTCGCTACCACGTTATGGGGGTCTATAACAACGAATTTGCGAATGTATCGAAGTATCTTAAGATACAATTGGCAAGTATCGTATCGGATACAATTGTTGCGGTAGTATCTTGTATCTGTATCTCCAATACTTCTTGCCTGAGTATCTTGTATCGTATCGCGATACAATTTTAAAGTATCTTTGCCCAGCCCTGGTGAGTATGAACGTGAGTGAGTACTCATGAGTGTGAGTAGGCGTTAGTATGAACGTGAGTGAGTGCTTATGTGTGTGAGAATGGTGAGTATGAACGTGAGTGAGTGCTTATGAGTGTAAGTAGGCGTGAGTGTGAACATAAGTGAGTGCCTATGAGTGTGAGTGGACGTGAGTGTGAACGTGAGTGAGTGCCTGTGAGTGTGAGTAGTCGTGAGTGTGAACGTTAATGAGTGCCTAAGAGCGTGAGTAGTCGTGAGTGTGAATGTGAGTACTCATGAGTGTGAGTGGACGTGAGTGTGAACGTGAGTGAGTGCCTACGAGTGTGAGTAGGCGTGAGTATGAACGTGAGTGAGTGCCTACGAGTGTGAGTAGCCGTGAGTGTGAACGAGAGTGAGTACTCATGAGTGTGAGTGGACGTGAGTGTGAACGTGAGTCAGCACTCATGAGGGTGAGCACTCATGAGGGTGCTCACCCTCATGAGTGCTCTCCCTCATGAGTAGGCGTGAGTATGAACGTGAGTGAGTGCGAAGGCTGAAAAAATTGTGGTGAGTGAGTTTGAGTGAGTACTCCCTTAAAGTGCCGACCTATGGTGAGGAATGTAGACAACTGAATTGTGTTGTCTTATAATAGGTAATAATGGCAGCTTTATTCTACTGAAGCAAATATAAAATGCTTGTTCCTGTTCATCATTGCTGAAAAAAAATGACGCCATATCCACGAAGTGAATGATGATGAGTGGGCGAAGCTCGATCGTTTTCATCCATGGCAGAAAGAGATTGTGTGGTCTGGAACGCGCTTATACTTCATGGTCATCAGCTTCATTGTCTTCGTTATCACGTGTAGTGGGTACATTCCACTATACTGGAACGCGCTTATAGTTCATCGTTATCACGTGTAATGGGTACATTCCACTATACTGCGTCATCGTCATCTTTATCACGTGGAGTGGGTACATTCCACTATACATGGCTACCTACCTACCTACCTACCTACCTACCTACCTACCTACCTACCTACCTACCTACCTACCTACCTACCTACTACTACTACTACCACTACTACTACTACTACTACTACTACTACTACTACTACTACTACTACTACTACTACTACTACAACTACAGAGGAGAGATAGACCCACACCCTTAGGAGCTTCGCCCCTAATAAAACCGAAATGGTAAGTAGAAATCAAACAGTAACAACAGAGAGAGAGAGAGAATAGCAGCTGTTCTGGGGAGGTTCACTTCGGACATGGGATATCCGCGACATCAAACCTGGGCACGTATGCCGCTATGCAAATATATTGCTACGGTTCTCTGTTGCTGAAATTGTTGCTGTTGTGCTTTTCGGGTTCCTTAAAATTTATGAAAGGTGCACAAATGTCGTAAGAGTACCGATGAAATATCATTTTTGTTGCGTCAAACTTCATGAACTTTGAATATGTAGTGCATACAGACGATAGGGTCATGTTGAAAGACTTACCCTTCTACCCTTGCAATCATCTGGTACTCCAGCCTTAATTAACCTCGCTGAAATCTCGGTTCTGGAAAGCGAAGATAAAATTTTTAGCATTTCCACTTACAGTGCCATATCAAGTGGTGGTTTAAGCAAACAATATGCAAATGCTCCGCTACCCTATAAGCAAAACGCAGTCCATTCGTATTCTCGTGTTCTGCCTCACCAAGTAAAGCACATAGTGCCAAAGCCAGCCAAAAATCTGTCACTCTAAATTATATTACTGTATTTATAAAAGCGAACCCTTTACATCAGCATAACATCGGCTGAATTGAACACATGCTCTTTCGCTTGTTCATCGCGAGTAGATTTACAATACGAAATGTGTTGCAACAAGCTTTCTGCAGCACAAAAAGTTACACAGAGGCACTAAAGCTTTCTTGCATCTATTCAGTGCGAAAGCAGCGCTCGGAGTCCAAGAACAAGATGCAGATTAGTAATTTCGGCGTGTGTGGGGATGGCGAGTCTGGACGTGTCGACAAGATCGACGTCCATTTCACTTGTCATTGTAACAGGAAGTCATCACTTGGTTCTGTAACCTTACAACTTAAAAGTTGAAGGACACTTTAAATTCCAAAGTGTGTGCGGCGAACGCCTGTGCCCTTTGAGAGAGGTCGCTAAGAATGGAGCGTGATGCGCGCGTCTCCCTTGTTGCATGATTGGACACGCTGGGCACAGCGACGCTACGCAAGCAAGGCGCGAGCGCTGTAGCGTCCGACGGGAGGCACGGCCGACGCTACCGGCGTCCATTGGCGCGCCCCGGCGGCCACCTGGCACCGTGCCAAGACACGGACGGACGGACGAACGTGAGCATGACACATTAAAGACTTTCGCCTTCAAAAAGCGCCAATTCACCATAAGGGCAGTGCACTTATTGCTGCAAGTACGATTGGTAAATTCAGCGAAGATGTAAAGTGAATTAAGCATGAGCTTGCTAAATGAGCAGGTGTGCTGTCGCGGGGCCAGACCGATACGATGACAGGCTTGATGATCACTAAAAGCCGTGAGTAGAACTGTAATACCGGTGACAAGTGATCCCCGCGGGTAGACCGTTCGCGTCGTAAAGCTTACTTAAACATTACCTCTTGTAACCTGTGAAGCGGCACTTGAGTTATGCACTGCTAATCCAATGAGACTTCGGCCCAGCAGAGCGGCAGCAGTAGCGAGCCTATTGACATTCATTTTAATTGATAATTTCATTTATTACTATATTCTGCAGCCTCCTTGATGCTATTCCAGGAATAGGATGAAGAAACACAAGAAAATTTGTAAGGAAGCTTGTGCGAATATGTTCGATAATAATAAGTGGATGTTTCTTGGTAATGACTTGCAGGTTTTCATTTTTGGACTAGCAAAACCTCTATTTTAAAGGAAGTGGTGTAGCTGAAAAGAGTAGGATATTTAGAACATGGTGAATCCTGGTTGCTTATGATTTGGAGAAAGTCTGACAACTATCTGGAAAAAAGAGTTAAGGTGAGTTAATTGACATGTAAATGACTTTTAGCCATTCAGGATGGTGATGCGTTGCAAGAGTAGTGAGACGAAGCTGGGCAACAAAATGACATGGCGAAAAGTCCTTCCCATGTCGGCTACGAACAAAACATGCTGCCCTTTTTGCACCGTTTCCTGTTTCTTAATGTCACAGTGACAATACGAATTCTACACAGCGCGACCATATTCTAGGATGGGACGGACTACGTCTAGAACTCGCTTGAACGCGCCCTGAGCGGCTAGAACATATCGTATGCGATGCTATCAGCCATCGTTGCAACTACACTTTGTGCTCGTCGCATCGGAGACCGATTTCAGGATAGAGCCCGCAAGGTAGAGTTAGCCGCGACGCTGGAGCTTTGCGTCATCTCCCAGGCAGCCCCTGAACAAGCCACTGCGGCGCTTTAGCAACTGCAGCATTTTGGAGCCACTGGCATATAGCGAAGTTTAAAGGGACACTAAAGGGCAAAACGATTTTTTTGCGTATTCGTTAAGTACAATTTCACAATCCCGAAAACACCACTCTTACCGCGACAAGACGCTTGGTAAGCGAGAAAACACGCGAAAAGAACATGCCGGTGGAGACGCCGCCTAGAGATTCTTGCACCAAACACCGTGACGTCATAGATTCTGAAGGCGTCTACCGAGTCCTACGTAGCTTTTAATCGACAAAAATGAAGTGCATTGTCATCTGTGGGTGGCATAGACCTAGCATACGAAGTTTCAGAAAATTTCATCGAGCCAATGCCACGAAAATACGAAAAATACATTTGGAATTTCTGACGTCACGCGCGCAGATACCGGCGCCAAATTTGAAAATAAATCTTCAACCTTGATTTTCTCCGCTAATAATGAACTTATGATAGTGAAACATATGGCATTAGAATTCTCAGAGTGGTGTTTGTCAATCTAAACCAAGTCATTGTTTCGCTTTAGTGTCCCTTTAAGCCACGCGATACACCACCGGTTCCTAGTAAGAGTATATATGTGCCTCCGGCATAATTGCCTCAGGTGTTCCGCCGTGGAACAGCGGGTCGACGGTTAAATTCTTAGGGATGGTAGAACACACATGAAGCTCACTTGACAAGCTAGGACGTCTGTAAATAAAACACGCGAAAAATGTTTGGCAGGCTATTCGGCCATCAGTTCACAGCAAAGAGAGAACTTGTGTGCTGCGCTCTGATATCAACAGAGGCCTATGACGTCTACATGCAGGATGTGCCCTGCCACTGCCGTAAGGCTTATGAAAGCATGACCGAGCCAGGGAAAATCAGTCGCATGCTAAAAGGTATTGATAAGGATACCTCCCGTCTCCTAATATGCATATATTGCGTCATGGTTGATGGACTTACAAAGAGCGAGGGTGATTGGAATAAGCAAGTGACGCCGCGTCGCTCAAACCTCCGCCATAATGTCCAATATCGCCGCGATAATTTCTTGTGAAGACCCATCGTGATTTGTTTAGCTGACAGAATCAGAAGCCATTAAGCGTAGCGTTCGCTGCGAATCTAGGTTTGTATCACCGGCTCCATCTCGTTGATACTATTGAGAAAGCGTTCTCGAAATTTCCCTTATAAAAGCAGTCATTCTTCCAGAAAGAAATACCGAGTTCAGTAATTCCATCTCTCTGCTCGGTACGCCATATAAACATATTTCGTGTTTCTCCGGCCACTTAGTGTTCTATTAATGCCACGAAGATTAGCGAGGCACAACGGATAATCAATCAATATGTTCCCGGCTAGCATATATCACCCATCAGTGCGACAGCCGCTTGTCCCGTCAACTCCTCGGTGCTCACGTTGTAGCCATTACCGCCGAGTACCGGTAGTCATGCAATATCACCCAATACGCGGACTCGGAAGATCAAGGCCGAGAGCGTGCGACCACGATCCAGCTGCTTCCCCTCTCCGTCAGGTCGCCGTTCCAGGTTCCCCCTCATGCGCCGCTTCTTTTAGATGTGAAGCATCTTATGGCGGAGCTTAATCCGGTGTGCGGCGTGACATCCCTTACTGCGCATGCGCAAACCCTTTAAAAAAAATAAATAAAGAACCTCTTTTCCCCCCTCTCTCTCCTCTAGGCATCCCTCCCCCGCGGCAACCACACCCTCACTGCGCATGCGCCTCCCCTCCTCTCTCCCCTCCTACGCTCTCCCCCTCTCTCCTCTAGGCATCCCTGCCCGCGGCGTCCACACTCCCACTGCGCATGCGCGTCCCCTCCTCTCTCTCCTCTCCTACGCTCCCCCCTCTCTCGCCTCGCGACGCCGACGCAGGCAGCGTCTGCTAGCGAGTTGCTTGGTTGAAAAAACCGACTGCTCGCGCTGCACAACCGTTCACTGGCCACTCCGTATATATGGCAATCGATTTCGACCTGCAAGGTAGTGCCGGTGGGAGATTTCTCCTGTGCGTTGTTGAACAATAAAAATTCGCAGCGTGCGCGTTAACTAAAAGCGGACTGCGGGTCTCTGTGCCCAGTCGGAGTCTTCTGTCTCTCATTGCCCATTAGCAGCGATTGACATGTTCCAGTAGGAAACACCGCTCCATCACTGCGTGCTTTGCGCCTCCCCAGTTTTCTCTCCTGCGCAACGCTGCGATGAGCGCCAGCGTCAACGCCGCCGCCAGTGTAAGCGTTAGCGCCCGCTGCTTCACATCTACACATGGTTCCCTTTAGCGGGAGATGGTGTAATTTTTTGCACCTGAAACCGGTCGGTTCACTTCGAGAATAAGGTGGTGCAGCTTCCGATGTTGAAATTCCATCAACTTCCTGGACTGAAAATCCACTGCTATCCTTGCCTACACGTGGAAACTTGAATCGAGGTTTGTGGTTGGTTGAACTCACAAGTGAACAAACTGCGCAGATGCAAGTCACAAGTTACGTAGCAAGGAGATAACGACCCCGAACAATAGAAAAAAGCAGTTTATTCGAAGAAAATTATTGAAGAGGGTGCCATCGACATGAGAAAGAGCCTCACGGAGGGAGGAGAGAGACTACCACCAAAAGCCGAAATCGTCAAAACGTTACGAGACTGTGAACGGAGAAACTTGCAGAGGATCGAGATACACGACTGCGAAGGGAGAAGTGTGTGAGTGTTGTGTGTGGTGTTGTGACAAAGCCGACATGGACAAAGCAAAGGAAGTGGTCAGGCAGGAGTGCTGCGACAATACCTGCGCGAACGGGAAGGTGACGATGGGTTGCGACTAGTGATGCAGAACTATCGGAAAATTGACTATCAATAACATCGATAGTTTCTTTCGAACTATTGACACTGTAAAGAAACTATCGATAGTACTACTAACGATACTATTATCGATAGTGCAATCGATAGTACTGTCAGTAGCAGTAGTGTCGATAGTATTACTACCGACATTACTACAATAGTATCAATAGTGCTTTGAATAACTGCTGTTGGCGGCCGGGGCGAAATTTTTTTGGCGAATTAAGTATTCCAGCAGTGAAAATGCGGGAATATGTCCATGAATAAATTGATATTCAAAAGTAAGCACTTGCACCTTAGAATTAACAAACCTATTGCTTGATATTTTGACCTCAGAATTACAAAATGCGATATAAATTGAAGCGGCACATTGCCGTCAATTGTAACTGTCTCGTTTCCTGTACACCATGCGTCGGCGAAAAATCATGGTGAAGGAGCGCAAGCATGTCAACATTCGTGCCCTTCAGCCTCGTCCTGCTCCACACACTCGGAAAATCGAGTTCATGCTGCAATGAGTTCGCGCAGTTGATTTTATACTAACAGTCGTAGTATAAAACTATCGATAGTATCAACAGTATAAACTATCGATAGCGCTATCGATAGTTTCTTTTACAATCGATAGTTCGATAGTACAGAACTATCGATAGTATCGATAGTGCTGCATCTCTAGTTGAGACACAAGGCGACCTTAGGGCACAGTAGAAGGGTTGATTGAAAGAAATGAGGGTGGGTCGAGAGGCATGCGTGGGGAGAGTCACGGAGTTCCGAAAGTGGTTTTCAATGAAGGTGAACGAGCGGGGATGGTGATCGCCAGCATCACGATTGCATGTCGATCCGAGCGCCTGCCATAGGGCAATGGTTGGACTGGCAAGCTTCGCTTGGCAGCAAGCTTCGGCAAATCCATGGAGCCACCGGGAAGCTAACGCAACCGCCAGCACCACCGTCCAGCGTAGGCTCGCGTATTGTCCTGCCGTACTATAGCCGCGAGAGGAAGCGCGTGACTTCACTTGGCCGCAGACCCCGAAGACAAGAAAGCCGGCCTCTACCAGCCACACGGACCGGTGTAGTCCTGAGATTTGCTGTGGTTCGTTGTGGTCGAGTTGGAGCAGAAGACTCTGCGTGACTTCGGCGCCCACATTATTCGTCACCTGCTATATGGGTTGCGGATCTACTCAACCGCTGCCCTGGTCGTCGTTGTGCTTCTTCTTTCCCCCGCCGACGTCTCTTTCACGTAGGCGCGTCAAGCATGAGCTTCTCTAACTCACCGGTGAGGCTGTTTCGCTAAAGCGAAGACTTGACTTGGCGCGGGTCTTCTTTCAGTTCT
Source organism: Rhipicephalus appendiculatus (assembly GCA_030522465.1). Lineage (NCBI taxonomy): Eukaryota > Metazoa > Arthropoda > Arachnida > Ixodida > Ixodidae > Rhipicephalus > Rhipicephalus appendiculatus. The sequence goes on along the minus strand of JALIZH010020877.1, from coordinate 930 downwards.
CATATGTTGTAAATTGCCGTATTCCTGTTAGTGTCCTTTGTTATGTGTATTATTATCTTGGGTTTTTTTAGAGCGGCGCTCTTTTCAACTCAACGTGCTTACCTCTCGATTTCAAAAAAGGAAGAAGTTTAAGGGAAGATGGAAGCTTAAAGAAATGAAAAATTCGTAAACAGGAGGTGTGCTGGAGCCCCGACGCTTCGACAAGCGGACTTTTCTTCTTGAAGTTGTAGCCTTGAAGTTGTAGGCGGCGCTGCGCGAGATATGGACGCCATCGAAAAGCATGAGCTTGTGCTGAACCAAGGGCCACTGCCAGCGGCTGGACTTTATCGTCGGCAAAGCGCTTTTTCGTGCAAAGCGTCGCAGTTCATGCACAGTTTCGCATTTTCAGCACAGCCTAAAAGACACTAGGGTCTTTAGAATAATAGTAATAATAATAATATCTGAGGTTTAACGTCCCAAAACCACGATATGATTATGAGAGACGCCGTAGTGGAGAACTCCGGAAATTTGGACAATCTGGTGTTCTTTGACGTGCACTGACATCGCACAGTACACGGGCCTCTACCATTTCGCCTCCATCGAAATGCGACCGCCGCGGCCGGGATCGACGAGGGTCTTCAGAATTACGTATCTGTGTATTTTCTAATAAAAGAACGCACGACCTGATACTTACATATTAATGTTGGGCCTCAGGTATGCGTAGTATTTGCTTTTTGATCGAATATGTTCCCAAGCATGAAAGCAATTACCAGTTCAAGATGGCTGGGCGTTCAGAAATTAGTTAAAATTTGGCCCTGTAGCTAATCGGGTCACGGACAGACAGATAGACAGACAGACAGACCAAAATTTTTGCGTTTAAGTATCCCAAGAAAGACTATCGTCTTTAAAAGGTTTCGTCGCCAGTACCACACTGGCAACGGGTAAAGCAGG
>JALIZH010020876.1:5000-46907 GCA_030522465.1 Rhipicephalus appendiculatus | reverse complement strand
ACTGGCAACGGGTAAAGCAGGCGTTCGCATTCAGAAGCTGCGATGTTGGTATCCCGAGGCGTGACCATCGACCTCGGCGAGGCTAGAGCGAGGCTCCTCGGAGAGGCTGCCGCATCTCACGGCAACCCCTGCACATCTTAACCGGCCCTCTTTCTGAAGCAAATCGTCTTTCACCCACTACATAACCGCCGATGTGCCACGTCGGCGCATGACTCGGCACCGACTAGCACCAATTGAGCAGCTTGCTAGGTGTGATAGTCTTGGCCTACTGACTACGTCAGCTACGACGTCCTGGACACAGATGACGACGAATGATTCTTCCCATTTCGCACTCGGTGGCGGCTGCATCGAACCCTGTCGGCCTACGAATGTAAATACGTTCCAATATATCAGGAACTTGTAAGCTAACGTCACCACACTAAAGTCGAGATTCAGGGCTGAATGATTTATTATACGGTTTGTGTATGCTAGCCTGCAATATCTGGCTTCTTTTTTGAATACTTGATTTTTATTCTTTATCCGAGTTTCAAGTTTCAAAAATATTTTGACCCATTCTGTACCACGTTGTACTTGAGTCTCCTAAACATCAAATCTTTGAGAGGCTTCCAATGTTGAAAAGGTCCGGGTTCCTCAGCCATTTGATTGTTTTTTAGTGACCTTTACAAGCACCTTGCAGCGTCCCATGATCACCCTTTTTTTCTGTTTCCCGGTGGTGGCCTTCAGCTGAATTCATCCTAATGCCGTTTCAGTCGCGGCGAAACTTAGAACGGTCGGACGAGGCGTTAACTCAGCAGAAATCGAAAAAGATTCAAGGAAAGATCGCGCTGTATGAATTATCCCTGTGTCTTGTTGGATGAAAGACGTGCGAGGTTTCATGGGGTTTGGTTGCCGTGGATTTGTAAAATATTTTTTCGGTGTTCTTCGCCCTCCTAGTAGCCTTCGAAAGATCACACTGGTCTCTTGCACACCGAGGTAACGAAAAGCATTCTAGACCTTTTATGCTTGGCTGAAATTTTTTCGACTCTTTCGCCTTTGCCTCTTCTCACGCTGCCGCGGTTCTGTGCCCAAGGAAGTGCGTACAGAAACGATTGGCGGGGTCACCGGAGCTTTAATCATTCACCATTATGAGGTCAAGACGATGCCACCGCTTACGTCAGCCCCCCTTCCTCATGTGCAATTGCGAAGTTACTCTGTTGCCGAGGATGACTACCTTTCTTTCTTGTGAGCACTCGCGAAATTTGGGCCGCGCATGTTCTTTGCTGCTTCTACGTCTGAACCGATCATCACTTTTTCTGTTGGCTTTCCCTTTTGAAGCACCCAGCCAAACGACTTACATTATAGGCAGTGTTCCTGCAGGAATATAATTTCCGCAGAAATACTCAATACACACACTACTTTGCAGATTTTCAGGGACCGTTTGTATATCGCAAGCTCTTCCTCTTTTGCCGGAGAACCAAGCATTATCTTTGTCCATTATCTTTGTCCATTTACAACCCTATTTTATCCCTTTTCTAGTTTAAAGCTCCAATCGTTTCTGCAATCTGTCATTGTTACTGCTAAGGAGTGAAGTATCGCCTGCTAGCCGTAAACTGCAGAGATGTAGAGAGCAGGCAAAAGAAGTGCTACCCTTCTGGCACATCGCATGTGAAATGTCATCTTCTAGGTAGTGGTGGTATCACAAGGGATCCAACAAACTCTCATCAAATTGCTAATAGTTAGGCTCAATCGGAGTAGCAATACGCATTTTTGTTGCACAAAAACATCCCAATATTCTGCCATATAAGATATACTTTAGTTGCTTTTCACGATACCATGCGTAGGTTATGTTACTCATGGGACCAGTTCTTAATATAAGATGTTGCAAGCGATTTCGCGAATAGTTTTCGGGCGTTGAAATGCGGGGAGCATTTATTAGTCATATAATCAGATTCAAGTTTAATGAAGCATTTCTTACTTCACGCCTCCAAATAAACAGAAGGGGTATTTTAAAGTAGCTATACTTTGTAGTGCATCTTTTGCGCTGCACGCTTATTTATTTATTCATAGTGATACGCTTCAGATGACATTCCACATCTCTTACTGTAGACGAGTAAAGATGTGTTAGCTTTTCCGGTTACTACCTACTTTTAATACGTATTCATTACACGTCGTTTAGGCATACCTAGATAGGTTTGAATGGCCTAAAGCAGGGGTCGGCAACCTTTTGAGACGGAACCGATGTTGCTTGAAGCCGATGCAGCGGGGAGCCGCACGGAAAGTTGGGGAGGGGAATATGATTTGCAGACAAAGCCTAACATTTATTTGAATTAATACGAACTTATAAAACTGGATTAAAAAACGTGTTTATTTTCAGCACGCACGTCACAAAGTGGCGATCAATCATAGGTTACAAGTGAAAATCCAATTTTAGGTCGAAACTGTCCTGTCGGCCTTCAGAAAGGAAATGCCGAGGGAAAGGGGGCAGGGGGGCTTGACGCCGTCCCGGCGGCTGCATAATACTGCCACACGGTCCGCATGATGCCCACGGGCCACAGGTTGCTGACCCCTGGCCTGAAGCATGTCGCCTAAGTATCTTGCCAACCAATGATCTCATTTTGTCTTGCCTGCAACTTTCGTGACAACTGTTCATTGTGGTTTTAAGTGGCAGCCACTTGAGATCAGTAGAATCAAGCTATCAAAAGGTTTATTTCGAACAAAAAAGTTAAAGCAATACGCTGTATGACTTAAAGATTTATTACTAAGCTAGTCCACATTATTCCAAAGCACGGTTGGTTGGTGTGAAGGCTCCGTCGTATTTTTCCGCAATCCATCCTGAAAGACTGGCGACAAATCATCGCGATAGCAGCACATCTAAAAGTATCCTCTTTTTATTTTCCCCTGCATCGCGAGCGAGAAGTATGTCTCGCCTTAAATTTTATTAATAACTTCGACAGAGTCCCTGATTAATGCTTAATTGGCGTTGTATTCCAGTATATTAAAGTACATCTCGCTTCGCGTACTTGATTGCATTTATTAGCATCCAACAGTGACAGCATTAATATGGGAGCCCTGACAGCGCAATAAACGCATTTAAATAAACAAACTCTAACCCGGGAAGGATATTTTGCTGCACCCGTTCATTCATAACGATTTCGCAACTTCGCAACATAAAAACACTTCTGAGCAGAATTTTTATAAAAGCTATAATCATTGTAGGTGCATACGAATTGTTTAGCCTCGTAATGCGATGAGAAAAACATTTACATAGGCCTGTAGATATTAGTGCCGAATGGAACATATATATGTATGTTAGGCGACACGACTAAGCAGTAAGGATTATGACGATTCTCTCAAAGTTTCACGTAAAATGTAAATAACGACATGTTCAAGGTCGTAGTTTTTTCGTTTGCTATGCAGTAAGTTTAGTTACTGGCATCCGCTCATAATTTGGTATCCTTAGTTACACAAAGAGCCCAGAAAAATATCATTGAAAGGCCTGTGTCGCTGTACTTACATTGTCATAATAAGCGCTAACACGAGGAGAAATGCTGGAATCCTTGAGGAAAGCATTGCAAATGGTGTATGAAACATGTCTGGGTCTTTCGACTGCTGCCTGAGAATTTATTGTGGTGGAGAAGCTATCAATAACGTTTCCCTTAAACAACGACGCCTAAAGTTGATCTATTACTGTCTAAAAACAAGTAAAAGAGAAATATGAAAACATAAAATGTCGTTGTGAGTAATGAACATGCGTATGAGTTTCATCTACAATTGTGTGGAGGGCTGTAAGCCAATATTTCAGAAGATATTTCAGTAGGGGCGATTTGTGGCTCTATCATTGTTATTCTTACCTTGCTGACATTAGTTTTCTCTGCCAAAGGTCAGACCTAGCATCAATTACTCTTTGGCGCAATTATTTATCATTGATTATCAAATGGTTCAGTATGGTGAGTCGTAATAGAGGGCGAGATGTGTTGCTTTAATATTACGGGGACCAAAGTGAGAACAAGAAACGACATACACGGGCGCCATTTCCAGAACTTCACATTGATGCAATGCCTGAGCAGCATTCACCGATTTATTAAACACTCATGAGGTCATCACGTGAGATAACATGACGTTGCGTGGTTTCTCGACACAAGAAAGAGCTCACTCAAGAACAAATTCGAATTTATATGGAACAAGTAAAAGCGAGCAAGCATTCCTCGCTTGTACAATCAGCGTTAAAGCATATTCGGGGCACCAATCCGCCTAGTCAAGAGCTTCATGACCAACGGTCTAACTACCGGCTTCTTTATGGTGTCAACCGCGTGAAATTGGGTGGAGGTGCTGGTTCGTTGATGTAATGGACACCACCGGGAAGGTGTGCACCAAGAACACGCCGTCAGTGAGACACTAGTACCATCGCTGAGCATCTAACTAGCCGCGAACAGCGCAAGCCCCGGTCCAATAAGGCGACCACGACAAAGAAAACATGATCGAGGATGACGACCGCTGCGTTTACCGGTATGCAGGCGCGACACAGCTGCCCAGGCAGCCGTCGACTTTCCTAGGAACATCGTGTGAAGACACAGAAAGAAAGGGAGCTGGAAACGTACGATTTGGATGCCACTTTCCTTAACTGGGATCCCGAAGGCGTGGCGCGTCACGTTTATTTCTGCCTGGAATATGCAGCCAGGACCTGCTTCAAGAAGCGAAAGTACACTCTTGGAACTTGGCTTCCTTTTCATTCACGAGCGTCGTTCGCAAGGAAAAGCCATTCGTTTTGCTGGAGACACGAGTGCAGCTACAGAATGAAAATGAATCAGTGTTTACTCAAGAGATTTCCAGCCCCACCGACGCTACCATGTCTGATGAGAAAAAAATTCGCTTCTGATGCGGGTAGTAGAACAGCAACACTCTGACGGACTGGTGCACAACAAGTCCCAGACAGCGAATTCCTCACGGAGGTCACAGCGTTCGAGAGTATGCTTTAGGTGAAAACGAAGCAACACAACCAAGGTTTACTGGCGCCAAGGTGCGCCGAAGCTTACGTTGTAGGCAATGACAGCCTGTGTGGAAATATCAAAGCACTCGTGAGTACAGAGCTGCAAAAATGTTTTCTCGGGGCCGGTACCTAGCCCGTAACCGGAAAACTAAAATAATCAACCGATGGAGATGCAGTTGCTGTTTGATGCAACACCGAATATCTTCCGCCATCGACCATTACGCTGCGGCGAAACGTTATAAACACGCCGCTATCAAAACGGAGCCCTGAAGACGAAAGTACGCTACCGGATGACCAAGACAACACCACGTATCAGCAGCGGAAGAAACCGACGTGGCTGCGAGCCGACGCCTGGTCGCTCTGGTCGACACCGGAGCAGAGAACTTGGTCATCAGTGTACGAGTTCAGCAGGATGTTGAGTAAAGTTAAGAATTCCAGAAAAGCCCCCGAAATGCGGAGAAAAGCAAGCCGCTTAATAGTCCCGTCTCGAATCTGCACATAAAGAGTCCCGAGTGAGAAGCGAACTTATCATGAGAGCGTTGCAATCATACAGTACTGCTTGAGGGATCTCATCCTTCGCATGGTCTTCCTAGGCCAAGACTCATGGCCAAGACTGTTCAATTCGCCTCGAGATCTTTGAGTGGCGCCCTCTCGCGTGTGACGTCAGGGAGAGGACTCGGATGCAGCTCTTCGCGCGCGCGCTCTCTACGTGAAGTCTGCTCGACGCTGCCGGCCTGTCTATCGTGCTCGAGTTATTGAAACATTGGTGGGCAAGCTCATAAAGCAATTTGTACTCAATGTTCAAGCAAAATGCCCATCGAAATCGAGCGGAGTTGCCGTCAGGAGCACGTTCTGTGTCGATTGATCCTGTTGTCGTCTGCTAGCCATCCATGTGTACTTCTGCTTCTATGGTGAATTTTTCTTTTCGCGACTGTTCTATGGCCGTGGCGCACTCCAAATGACTTTCCTGCCCGTTTTCGATCTGACTTCAGCGTTCGGGCATCAGCTTAAATGTCTGCGTTAAAGCACAATAAATGTATACCGCGTGCTGCGCGTGTTCGGTTGCCAAGCCTGCTCCTTCGGTTCCATTCCTATGTTCGGAGCATGACAAACGACGTGTGATGTCATTCAAATAAATTAAGTGGCGTTACCGGCAACAACGCTTGATTAAATACACATTTTTAGCAGCTGCAGTGAAAGCGCGTCGTAAGTACTTTAAATTTAAACACGATATAAACGGGTGAGTCTAAAGGGGATGCACGACGGGGATATGAAATATCGGTAGGTTGTCCGGAGTGATTTTATTTTGTTTTTGTTCTTGTTTTTTGCAACATATTTTAATCCTTACGTTAATAAATCGACGTTTGTTCACTTGTTCACGGTGGTCTGAAAATATGCTGAACAGAATTAGTGTAATCCCACTAACGTCGATAAATACAAAGCTTCGCATTGAAAGAAGATGTATTTGCAATAGAATGCTGTAAATCAGTCTCAACGGTCGACTCCTGATAGGGCTTGGTGCGATCACTGTACTAAAGAGACTCTAGTACCTTATGCATTTGCCTAAGTTGACTCGAAGGCGAAAACCATCTTTTTCTTGAGTCGATGTATTGTTCCTTCGCCGCCCCCCCACCGAATGCTTTCTGGACGTAACGTGGTTTTGCACTGAAGCTTTCTACACATCACCTGGTTTTGCATCGCCTCCGAGATCGGCCCACCAATCACGGAGGCAATGCAAAGCGCCGATGTCATGTGATGACGTAATCATGTGACGTGACGTTATGATGTCACAAATTTTGGCGGTCTGGGATGTCATGATGGCGTGATCGTGTTATGAATTTCCGCATCACTCGTGTTGACGCTGGCGACGCGGGACGCCGACGGTCAATTTTTGCAATTTATGTGGAATATAAGGCTCCCACGTACCTTAAGATATTCAATCTTTTTACAGCATGGTAAAGAATCACAATAATCAGCCACAGGGACCAAAAGAATGGTGGGAAAGAGCTCTCTTTCTCCTCTTCCTGGACACTTTCACCGATTTTTCCTAATGTTACGAAGCTGTACTATCGGTGTCAAATGAAACGCGAACACTGTAGAGGATCGCGTTGCGCAAGCATTAGAAATATAGTGCGCGCCATCCTGTCATTACCATTGGCAGGCTCGCACAGTCGAGTAGGCAGCACTGCACGATCGAAAACATGAATGCGGCTCATGAGCGTATCTGTCTCTAATCATAAGAGTCGAACTGTACCACGCGCACCACTGCTGGCGTTTCATTCCGAGCGATCTTATTTGCATCCAGCTCGCTCAATCTATGCTTGTGGTCCGCAGTAACCCGCTGGTCGATGAACTTATCGATTTCATTTTGTCGGCTGTCGTGTCTGCACAAGTCAACATGACTACAATTGGTAGTGGAGCGTGAACTTTCGTTCATCTCAAGTCTGTTTACACAACGCTGATTTTTGCGAATAAGCCTCAAAATTGATCACGCTGCGATTTCAAAGCAGCGGAGACTCTCCTCAACTCACTTGGCGGGGGCGTTCTCGCTTTCACGTAAGCTATTTCAATGCCATCCAGCCCAGTGAGCGACGCTACGAAGTCGGGGGGCATGAACCTGACCGCGATGGCTGTCGGTATACAGAAGATATGTTCGATGTTAACGTTTCTTAAACTCATGTATTGCTAGCAGTCATCTCAAGAAATATCATTAGAAGAAAATGGAGCTAGTAGTCGAGGAACGCAGTGCGATGCGAGCGAACTATAACGAAAATGCTGCTGTTTTAGCAAGAGCGTAGCAGACGACAAAAGCCGAATCCCCGCCCTTGCGTCACCGGAGCGCCGTTCGTAGCGCCGCCATCGGTCGCACACGAGGCGAATAGCGACCTGAGATCTGAGTCGATGACGCAATCCTCAGAACAAGCATTACCGCCTCACATAATGCTAGAAACCCGCACGTGAAAGTGTTTGAAGAACAAGTCAGTATTCTGCCTCGCTCCGGCGCAATCATTTTCGTCGGCACTGAAGAATCCACTGGCTTAGTAGGCTTCATCAAGGGTGACCAGAACCATGTTGCGCAATCGGGACGCCGGCATCGGTAAGAGGCCTAGCTGAGCTGCATGGTGGGAAAACGATGGTGATGCTTCCTAATATCGCCAACCAATATAAACCCATCGACAAAGGCATAAAGGTCGCTTACATTAAAAAATTAACTGGGGCGGCCGCAATCGCTTTCACCCTGATGCGTCATACTGAACCTAAACGCATTACGCAGGTTATCCCACCAGTCCTCTTTTCCAGCAAGTGTCCGCTTTCGCGCTCTCAGGAAGTCTTTATCAATAAGGTCTACGCAAATTCTGCATACACACCGTATTCTATAGCTAAATGGCGACAACCGGACATTGCGACTGTGACGTGCAATCATTGCGGGCTGCGCTGCCGCGCAGACCTTCACCACTTGTTATGGCAATGTTCCGCTTTTGATAAAGGGCGAATGGCCATACAGGCTTTGGAGTGCACAAATTTCCGTGAAGCGCCGCTTACGGACCCGGACACACAGTTATTATTTGCGCAATATGGTAGTCAGAGCGGCCTGATCAGAGTGGTTTAGGGGGTCCAACAAACCACAGTACTGACCACACGCCGCCTCAGCACAAGCGATTGTGACTAAGTGCAACCCTACGACACTATGCAATGTTAGTATTATTTGAAAGCCCCGCTTATCCCCACAGAGGTCTTGCGCCTCCCTCTTTTTCAATAAAGAACTTTCCATCCATCCATCCATTCGATGATCCGAGTTACTGCATCAGCTTTAAACGTCAACACGAGTTTCGAGACGGAATCGAGACAGCTAAGCAGAGTGCCACAGTGCAAGCACTGCTTCTCGTCGCCAACAAGGATATTACGATACCACGTCGCTAAGCACCGCATTTTTGTGCAGAGTGTGTCCGCCCTCTTCAGTGCCTTTCTATATAAGAGGCTTTATGCGCAAAGAGCTGCTTCGGCTGCTTCCGCCGAGTGGCTTCGTTCGCAGACAATGCTGTTGAGGAATAGGACAATCGCTTGAAATTTCTGCATCGCCTCCACACCTTCAGCCTGAAGCGATGAACTATACCGTTACTGCATGCCACTGCACCTCGCTGAAGCTGTTTTATTGCCAGCCACAGCTGCTAGCCCCTACGCCATCTCGCACAGCATTCAGCCGGTGCTCCGACCCTAGAAGGACCGACGTTTCGCGTGTCCCCAACGAACGGCTGTTCTGCTACCACTGCGGGGAAGCGGGCGATATATAATGCCGCTGCGGCTACCCTGCGATGAAACCACGCGGCTTCGCCTTCGCTTCGCTATCAGTGCACCGCGTCTCCAGCGCCGTAAACCATCATTGGACAGTGCCGACTACCTGGTCGCAACTGACTGAGATTCGTCACGTTTGTAGTCGCGAGGACGGTACTGTAGCCGCAGAGACATCCGTACAATGGACGAAGAAGGGGTGACCTGTCATCACATATCCGAAAAACTAAAAGCAGAAAGCAGCGAAGTAGTGGTTGCTGTTGGTCGCTGCGTCGATGAGTCTGCGCCGCCGACGAAGGCGGTGCCGACTTATTGCGGTCTCACATTTTCGTCGCAAAAGCGAAGCAGTGAATTCAATAGCAACAAATTGAAAGTTACACGAATTAAGGCTAGCAGCGCACTTCTTTTGCTTTCATCCTATCGTAAGAAACAAAATTCTGGCGCAAGATAAAGCGGCCGCTGCTACAGGCGAAGCGATCTGAGTGCTGTTTACCGCTTTAACGCAATATCAGAGCTGAGAACACAGTGTGTGCGCAGCAATGAGGCGCCTGCTAATCCCTGTCAAAACAGAGCTCGCCGCTGCGGCCGGCCGTCTGATGTACGCAGTATCTGCCAGAACCACCAGCCCCCCCAGACCCCACATGGGCCTGTGGTCACGAATCAAGACAGCCGGTTCATTTTCTCTGAGTTCGAGCCACAAATGTCGGCTCCCTTAGCACTCTTTCACTCCCACATAAAGCATAAACAGCGGGGGGTATGTTATCCCCCCTGCACATCAGGGGACAACACACAAACACTTTATTGCCTTTGGCGGCACCCAAAACACCTGGACAACACACAAACACTTTATTGCCTTTGGCGGCACCCAAAACACAGTACAACGTCCGCTCCCGGGACGCGGGGAGCAAAGGGCTCCCGCACGAGGACGGTACAGCCAAAATGGGAAATCGCGAGCACGTCCCAGCTGGCAATGGCGAGCTCTGACACGCCGCTCGGGAAACGTCCCTCGCGGCTATGCTGAGCACTCTCGCGGTGACCACTGGGCCTGGCCGCGAGAGTTAGGGGCAAACCTCGTACGCGTAGGCCTCCGGCAAGTGCGGCTCAGCGTAGTACAACCACGTACGAGCACTAGGCACCGCTCTTTGGCTTATCGTACGGAACAGGAGCTAGGGCAAAGGTAAACACGCCTGCCAAGGATGCCGAGGCACCCAGGCAGGCTACAGTCCGGCGATTCCCAAAGGGGACGCGGACGGACACGAAAACGCGCGCTTACCGTGCGCTGCCCGAGGAAAGAGAGAGCGTTCCTGGCGCGCACGTGACTCGGTCTCGCGGCCTCTCGAGACCACGCGAGACCACGCGCAGCGCCATCTATCGTCATGCGCTGTCACGAGCGCAAGGGAGAGGGAAAAGGACTGGCAGAACGGCGGAATGCCCGCGCAGAGGTTTCAGGCGCGCCTCAGATCCCCACATCCTCCTGTCCTTAATTCACCCTTTACCGGTCTGCAAAGGCAGCCGGTCGTCGCTCATGCACGTAAAGACGTCATGCGATGAGCAACAGCTAGCCTCAGCCCGGCCCTGCAACTGCTGCTAAAACTCTTAAAAAATAGAATCACTTGAATTATGCGAAAGGGGGTAAACGAAAAGAAGGCCAGTGTTCGTGATGCTCACGCGGGAAAGCGTCCACGGCGCAGAGGGGAGGCGATACGTAAAGTTTTGGCTAGGTGGATGCCGGAGTGCAAGGCAAGAGGACTCTTCGAAGTCCCCATGCGTGGAACGGGCTCACCTTCTGCCCGACGATGTTGTCGACGATAGGCCCGCGACGAAACGCCGATGCGGTGGTGGTTCAGCCGGAAGACCGCGTTGGTATAGCCAGCCCCTCCGCTGGGGTCCTGACGCCAAAGGCGTCCTAGTGTCGGCAGAGAGCCAGGCACAGCAGTTATGTCAGCCGGCCTCGCACGGGACGGAAGGGGCGCCAAGGCTTCTCGGCGACGGGCAAGAGCAGGGCATAGCCGGGCGGCCTGACGACAGCGGATCCCTGAACACCTCCAGAGTCCAGGGCGATATCGGTGACGGTGGCGTCCTATGGTGTCGTCACCACCACGCACGATCTTCCCGGGCACGCACAGATGCACCACGCACGTAGACGCACACACACCTCAGGTGATCCGGCCTCTCCCAATGTGCCACGCAAAGGCGCGAAGCGTCCTTCATCCCTCTCCCCACGCAAAAGCACAAAATCACGACCCCTTTCCGCAGGGGAGAAAAAAAAACATCAAGTAAAACATGAACACTCAAAGGAGCAAAAAAAAAACACTAGCAGCAAACTGTTCGGGGCCGACTTCTTTGCGAGCACTGGCCGTAAAGAAGTTAGCTTACTGAGGCTAGACAATACGGTGAGGGCCTTAGGTTGCGGAAATAAGTCCGCCGTCCGGCGCGCAATCACTAAGGTGACCGCTTCCTCAGATTATACAGGTGCGGGGTCCGAATGCGGTCCGCCGCGCCGGGTGTGCCCCGTTGTTTGCGCGAAGTGCCACTGGGCGCTGGCGCAGGCTCGTCAGACCTCGACGCAAAGACTTTCAGGTCTGCGATGTGGGCACGGCTGAATTTTCCCGAAAGGGATCTTTCAGCAAGTACGCGAGCGGAGTCCAAGCTTTCTCCACTCGGTACGGAGCAAGTCACTTAGGAGCGAGCGAGGCTGAGAACCCCTTGCTCGCATCGCTAAGAGTGTGGTTGCGCTTCAGGACAAAGTCACCTACCTTAAATGAAAGATGGCGATGTTTTCGGTCATACTGGGCCTTCTGCTCAGCCCTGGCCGATGCCAAACTCTGCCTTGCTCTACTGAGAGCTTGACAAAGCCTGTCCCGAAGTGTCGACGCGTAAGCAGAACAGTCTGCCGGTGCTTCCTCGTCCCCGAGCTGGCATTGCATGACACTGGTCACCGGATTTGGCAACTCCCTTCCGAAGTTGAGGAAAGCGGGAGAGAAACCAGTAGAGCGACTCTCGGAGGTTCGGATTGCGAACGCGAGCTCACTCAAATGGTCTGCCCAGTCCTTTTAACTTTCGGCAAAGGCCGCCAACATCGGTTTGGGCGTACGACTGGTTCGCTCCGTCAAATTGGACTGGGGATGGCAGGGCGAAGTGGTGCAGTGATCGATTCCTAGGGAACGGCACGTATTACCAAACACCCGAGCAGTGAAATACGACGCGTTGTCTGTGATCAATCTTTCCGGACAGCTGAAACGACAAAACACTTCCTGCAGCCTCTCTAGCACCGCTCGCGCTGTCACCTTCCGAAGCGGAAACAGCTCCACCCATTTAGAAAAGTGATCAACGACTACCATTAGATGTATGAACCCCTGCTTACTCCTGGGGAACGGCCCCATTAGATTACAGGTGGCTACTTGCCACCCCTTGATTTCACCGCTTGGCAGACATGGCAGGAACGGCAATAGCGAAAAATGTCACGCTTCATGTCAAGCCAGGTCACAGACTTGCTCAGTTTTGCAAAAACTCTGGAGCCACTCAAGTGACCGGCCATGGGCTCGTCGTGAGAGAATCGCAACAGTGCGCCTCTCAGACTTTTGGGCATAACCACCTTAAACGGGTCCATGGACTCCTGATCGGTGGCTATGTATTTCAGCAGGAGCCCATCACAGTCCAGCAAGTATGTATCCGCGGGGTAACCAGCGACACACGCTGGTTCCCGTCCCCCCTCCGCCCGCCGCACTACCAGCAGCGTCTCGGCGCTCCGTCTCCCTGAGATCGTCGCTCAACTCGCGACAAAACGGATCTCTTGCTGGGCCTTCAGTAGCTCTTGCCTGCTGAAAGGGATTCCCATTCTCCCAAAGGGGTCTGGTACCGTTCCCACTCAGGACTGCAGCCATCGCTGCCGTTTCCGTGGACGTCATGGGTTCGCTTCCCGTTCGCTCCCCCTCTCGCCCGCTTCGCGGCGCGCTGCATTCCTGGCCCGCGGAAAGGGTTTGCTCGTCGGCGCACTCACCCTTCTTCTCCGCTCGGCGGCTCGGCCGCCGTTTCGCCCCCCGACGCTTGCTTGCGCAAAGGCACCGCTAGCGGCTGTCGCACCGGAATCCTGGCTCCCGGTCGACATTGGGGCACGAGATAGCGCGTCAGCTACCACGTTAGTGCTCCCCTTCCGATACTGCACTGAAACTTCATAATGCTGTATTAGGAGAGCCTAGCGCGCCAGCCTGCCCGCAGGCTCACGGAGCCGCATCAGCCAGCTTAGCGCGCTGTGATCTGTTTGCACTACAAACTTCGTCCTATCAAGGTAGACATCAAACTTCCGCAGTGCAAACACGATGGCGAGACACTCCCTTTCGGTCACGCAATAATTCTTCTCCGCGGGTATCAGTGAGCGGCTGGCAAAGGCCAGCGGCTGAAACTTGCCATCGTATTCCTGTAGGAGAAATGCTCCTAATCCCAGATCGCTCGCGTCAGTCTGGACCACGAATGGTCTGGTCAGGTCGGGGAGCTTGAGCTGCGCTGTCTCCGCAATGGCGCTACACAGACGGCAAAACGCCTCTTGCTGCTCAAGTCCCCATCGCCACTCAGCTGACTTACCCAAGAGCTTGGTCAAGGGCGCCTGCACTCGGGTGCAGGACGGAATGAACGACCGGTAAAAATTGGCCATTTCAAGAAAGCGACGCAGGCCGCGTACGTCCTTGGGCGCGGGGAAATTGAGGATTGCTCGAAGTTTCTCCCGGTCTGGCTCAACGGAGCCTTCGCCGAGAGTAAAGCCAAGTAACTGAATTCGGGTTTGCGCTATTTGGGCTTTCGCGGCATTTAACGTCATCCCGGCAGCCTTCACCATCTCGAGCACATCGGCAACGTGGGCCAAGTGTTCTTCGAAGGTTCGTGAATAAATCACGATGTCGTCGAGGTAGCACATGCAGTATGACCACTTCGCTTCCCCGAGGACGCGGTCCATGAGTCTCTGAAATGTCGCAGGAGCATTGCAAAGACCAAAGGGCATACGAGTGAACTCAAACAACCTTCTGTGGGAGGTGAACGCGGTCTTGCACAGGTCACGCTCATCCATCCAAACCTGTAGGTAACCTTCGGAGGCATCTAATGTGGTGAAGTACCGCGCAGTGCCGAGGTTTCCTACGATGGAGCTGATCGTGGGGAGCGGATAGGCATCCATACGAGTCACTCCGTTCAGACGGCGGTAGTCTACGCACAGGCGATGACTGCCATCTTTCTTAGGCACCAACACAATTGGAGACGCCCAGGCGCTTGACGAGCGGCGAACAATGTCAGCTGAGAGCATCTCGTCCAGCAAGCCGTCAATAACCTGCCTCTTGGCCAGGCTGACGGGCCTGGGGTTACACTTCAAAGGAAGCGCGTTGCCAGTTTCGATCGAATGGCTCACCAAATCGCTACAGCCCGGTTGATCGGTGAAGAGCTCATCGTGCTGGCGTAACAGTGCCGACAGACGAGCGTTCTGTGTATCATCCAATTGAGTTGCACAGGCGATCAAAGGATGCGGAGCTTCTACGTGTCGTGCCGCTCGATCCCAATGGGGATTTTGAGTTGACGTGTGCATAGCGCAGGGCCTGCCCCCGAACTTTGCACGCGACACGGTTCCGACGCCTTCACTGCACAGGCAACAGAAAACGCCGGTGGGCTGATGAACGGCTTTAGCTGGGAAAAAGGTCCATCGCGATAGCCTCTATTCGCAATGTCCACTACGATACGGGTTTTTAGGAGAAAGTCCCGACCGAGAATCATAGGAACACTGAGCCCTGGGAGATGAACGAAACGCGTGCGTCTCATTCGACCTCCCCATCTGACAGTCAACCTCACGGCACCGACTGGGCCACGCCTTTCGCGAGGGTGAATGTCGTTCGGCTCTCCCGCAAGCGCACCGAGTGCTTCTGCAAGTGGGACAACACCTGTTCGCCAAACAACGAAGCGCTTGCGCCCGTGTCCAGCAACGCCGAGAATTCGCGGCCGGAAATGGTGACCGAAATAAACGGCGGGTGCGCACCAGCAAGACTGCCTGCCCGGTACGCAGAGGGGAGAAGCAAGGGTTCGGCCGCTCGTGCCTTCACGAACGACCCGCGCTCCCGTTTCCCGGCCTCACAGGAGGCCTAAACGCGGTGCACTCCCTCGCTATGTGCCCCCGTTCGCGGCAGCGGAAGCAGCGCACTCCATCACGGTCCCTTTTCCGAGACGGAGCAGCTTCGAGTGCCAGAGGTCGGTTCGCCGCGTGATCAAAGGACCTGTTCTGACGAACCTCACAATCGGCGATGCGCTGGGTCGGAATGCGTCCCTGCTCGCGCGTATCGAGTTGCGATGCAGCACAGGCTGCGCGCCACCCGTACGTGTAGGGATCTAGAGCACGATCGCTCAACTCCCATAAGCGCCCGCCTGTAGCGGTAGCCGCAAAGGCAGCTCCGGCGGGCTGTTGCCGTTGGGGAAAGGTTACAGGCCCTCCCCACGCGCAGCGCGGCTCAAGGGCCTCGCTGGCTGGCGGTGGCGGGCGATAGGCGCGCGCGGCGAGAATGTCGCCTTGAATGCGCTTTGCCTCGGCGGCCAGTTCCTCTAAATCTCGGAAGCGGCTGCCGCGCAGGTACGCCGAAAAGGTCGGATGTGCCTGCCTGATCACCCGTTCGACGCGCTCCTCGTTCGAGGCTCTGGGCTCAGCGATAGAGAAAAGGTCTTCCATCGCGCGTACGTACTCCTGAAGCGACTCATCAGGAGCTTGTGTGCGGAGCTCGAGCTCGCGCTGCATCCTACTCTCGTAGTCAGCGGGTAAGAATTCGCGCAGGAAGGCCGCGCGGAACTCATCGAGGGTTGCTGCTCGGTGGCCTGAAAGCCGATACCACCTAGCCGCCGCGTCAGTCAGTGCAGCCGGGACGACGCGTCCGAGCACCTCCTGATCGTCTAGACCCGTGGCTCTCTGGTAACGTGTGAGAGAGTCCAGGTAATCTCGTGCACTTTGCAGATCACCATACTCGCTGTAGGTCGGAACGGCCAACATGACAGCGGCAAGAGTGCGTTTCGGAACGGCCGAAAGCGTTGGGACTGCCCCCCGTGAGCGCCTGGATCATTTGGGCGGCATTTTGCAGCAGCGTCTGTGCGCCCGCTTCAAAGGAAGCTGTCGGTGCATTAGCGGCGCGGTCGAGCGATAGGCAACTGTCGCCGAGCTCGATAAGCGGCGCGGTGTCAAAAGGGATACCGGCTCTCGCGCCATTGTCGGGAAGCGCCTGTTGTTCACAGCTGTCGCTTGGGGCAGCTTCACGTTAAATGGCGAAGTCGCTTGCGGCTAGCGGTACAGGCGCGTGCTCAAAGTGAGCTTGGCTGCTAGGTTGCGTAGCAGCCAACGGGCAAAAGTCGTCAACGGCTGAGGACGCGTGTCCGAACTGCGCCCCGCAAGCTCCGCTGGGAGCCGATTGCGAGCGCGGTGACATGGAACTGCCCTGCATTCCAAAGGGAGCAGTGGCAGACCAATTTGCCCGTGTGCACTGTTCGGGTTGGGCAATGGCCCCGTTCCCAAAACACGCTACATCTCCACTGGGAGCTGGTACGTAGCGCCTCGCGTCATCCCGACTGGGGGTTGTGACAGGGGGGCGTGCTGAATTGCGAAGCTCGAAGGGAGCACTAGCCCTGTTCTCGAGCAACGCGGTATCTGCTAAAAACGACAGCGGACAAAACTCACGCCTAGCAGACATAACGCGGGTCACACGGCGAGCCTGATTCGCAAAGGCATGCTGACTCGGCTAAGTCTAATCAAAGGCATAATGAGCCTTTGATACCGCGTTGGGCTCCAGTGTGGTAACCTCGATACTCACCGTAGTCGAGACGACCGCGGGTTCAGGCTTAGCGAGCCACGGGGCCGCGTATACCGTCGCCTGCTTACTTATAGCGCACCGCTCCGCGCGAGCGTTTATCGCCGCGCGGCAAAGAACACAGTGTTCGATCTAACAACACACAAACACTTTATTGCCTTTGGCGGCACCCAAAACACAGTACAACGTCCGCTCCCGGGACGCGGGGAGCGAAGGGCTCCCGCACGAGGACGGTACAGCTAAAATGGAAACCGCGAGCACGTCGCAGCTGGCAATGGCGAGCTCTGACAGGCCGCTCAGGAAACGTCCCTCGCGGCTATGCTGCGCACTCTCGCGATGACCACTGGGCCCGGACGCGAGAGTTAGGGCAAACCTCGTACGCGTAGGCCTCCGGCAAGTGCAACTCAGCGTAGTACAACCACGCACGAGCACTAGGCACCGCTCTTTGGCTTATCGTACGGAACAGGAGCTAGCGCAAAGGTAAACACGCCTGCCAAGGATGCCAAGGCATCCAGGCAGGCTACACTCCTGCGATTCCCAAAGGGGACGCGGACGGGAACGAAAACGCGTGCTTACCCTGCGCTGCCCGAGGAGAGAGAGAGCGTTCCTGGCGCCAGTGATGCCAACCTAAGTCAACGTTTTATCCCTGGATCGACACCCGAAAATACCCTAGATTGTAAGAAAAATCCCTAGATTGACTTTCCGATGTCGCTATTAAGATTAATTCACTTTTAACAAAGTCTAAAGATAGTTCGCTCTTTGGCCCAATTCATATGGATCTTATCAGAAGTAAACATCATCATATTAACAGCCACTAAAGCTCTTTCTTTTGCACTTTCTGCGAAGTAATTACACGTAGAGGGTTTTCAGATGGCGCAAGTTGTTAGAGAGACAGACAAATTTGTCAAGTTCACTTTGCCCACTCATTGAAGGCATAGATGTGATCGTTCGAGTCATTCGCAATTCTCTAGCCCCTTTCTTGTACTCGCAGCTTGCGAGGTGGCGGTTTATTTCTAATTTTACACATTCGCAATCAGCGTGGCAGGATTTGCAGTTTATGTACAGGGGTTGTTTTTTTTTTTACTCCCTGATAGCCATTTAGTGTACTTTCGATCAGCTTACCTTATGGCCAAATATTTTTGTCACTATTTTCGTTCTTATGAAAACGATGCCGCGGAAGGACTAAAAACACAAGAACAATCCTTAGTCTCTTTCCGTCGCGCCGTTTCCTTAATAAAGAATCCGCACTAACTCGTCCAATGATCAGTCCTGCTTTCGCTCTCTTTCTCAAGTCTCTTGGTCCAGAAGTTATTCCATACGGATAATTTGCACGCTGCGGGCACACGGTGAGCCTGAAGTTGGCCCTCTCTCATATGCACTATAAGACAAAATTTATCTTTGTTTCACAAAGCAGCAATCACTCAGGGTGCTCATACACCACCGCTGTTTTAAATTAAGACAGCAAATCGTGAGAATTATCGTTTTTTACAGCATTTCTACTTGAAGCGTCATTACTCAGTAATACCTCTCATTAGGCTGCATAATTCAACATTCCCAGAACCTTACAAAAATCCCTAGATGCAACAAAAGGACGCCAAATCCCTGAGAGACCCTAAAAATCCCTAGATCTAGGGATAAATCCCTAGGGTTGGCATCACTGCCTGGCGTGCACGCGACTCGGTCTCGCCGCCTCTCGAGACCACGCGAGACCACGCGCACCGCCATCTATCGCCATGCGCTGTCACGAGAGCAAGGGAGAGGGAAAAGGACCGGCAGAACTGCGGAATGCCCGCGCAGAGGCTTCGGGCGCGCCTCAGATCCCCACAGTGCAAACATTCTAAATTTGGTAACGCTTACTATCGGTGCACAAAATCACATTTTTCGGTTATCACGTTTAGAGTGTAACAACGCCGACTTCCTTCCGCAATAGCTATTGCAAACTAACGGAAGCTCTAGCTACGTAACAGCTTGTTTTTGCGACTACGCTAATACTGCGTTGCTCTTAATCATGCAGAAATTTTTAGGGGATGAGATACAAGGTATAGACTTCCTGAAAAGACACCACGTGTTCACTGACGAAAGGTCCTCGTCACGTGGTGAAGTCGGCTCACCAAGCACTATTACCGGATAATATACCGACAAACCACGACCTATGCTCTCGAAGACCAAGTCAACGTCTTTCTGCAAGGCAGCGTCATAATTTTCTTCAGCAACGAAAGATCTACATAGAGACATGGAAGGTGTCACTGTGAGCGACCAGAACACGTTGCTTGAACGTGAAGTCTGGGTTTCAACGGGACCTAAAAACTGTGTTGAGGAAAAGCACACCTAAATGCGACTACCTCCAGCCGGGCGAATATGCAGTTTTGCATGGGCATGGCAGTCAAATACATAGAACAATTTGCAGCACTTATCAATGAAATTGTCTCGTCGTATTCTATGGAACCAACAACAACGGTGCAACTGCCTGAACCAGCCTTCTAGTCTTCCCAGACGCAAGAAGAAAAGCTAAAAATAAAGGCTAAAGACAAGAAATGCACAAAATGTCTCCGCAACGGTACGAAAACTGTTTTTCGTCGTCTTCAATTAGATCCGACAAGTACAAAACTGGGGTATCAAATATGCGTGTCCACACAATCTTTTTGCTTTCTCTGGCTTTTTTTATGTATATACGTAGCCATATTCAAAGCGCACTGACCAGAAATTTTTATTCCGAGAAAACAATTGATTAAAAAAAAAGCGATTGAATTTGGCACTGCGGGTGTGCCGCTATTGTTTACCGCAATATTTTGTACTTCCAGGCCGACTCCATGCAAACGAAAAAAGTTATCCAAAAATGTTTTTCGCTGATCTTATTACGCATCATTGTAAAGGCTTCCTTTCGGTGCTTTTCTTATGGCGTCCAGAAAAAAAATGCAGAAACGGCAAACATGGCAAAATTGAGGAAAATTAGATAAATTCCTCGCGCCAGGCCGTGTTCTGTTCTTTACAAAAACACATACGCAAAATTCTTGCGCAAGACTATTTTTCTTCACACATCTTGAAAAAAATGAAAAAAGGTGAATTAGACGCATTTTGTCAGAACACCTATTTAAAAAAAAGTTTAAAAAAAAAGCTCCTATTTCAATTTTAACAACATTTTGGATAGAAGCGCGCTTACGCCAGTCTGGAAATGGGTACAATGTAATGTCTCCTCACTTGCTTTGTTCACAAAATGTGAGGGACCAAAGTAGCGGGCTTCTGCACCATATTTTCATAGACAGGTTTCAGTAAGGAAGCGAGCCCTTTCTTTGAAACTTTATTGAAATATTATTGAAACTTTATTTGAAAAGATGCATTAACAGTTTGTTGCCTACTCAGCGAGCAAATTTTGCGTCCTTCCCACTGGTATGCCAGACGAGCCGCTATAGCAAGCGCTAAATTTATAAAGACAACATACAGTTGAAATTCGACTTATTGAAGAGAAGAACGCACTCGAATTACTTCCTCAGGCAGGCTTGATGCGTTCATGTAGTATGCGAGTCCTTATTGTTTAGCTGTCCGCTAGTTCAAGGATCACGAGTTACATGACGCCAGCTGGCAAATAACGAGTGTTCCACACTTACCGTCATGGTTACGAGCAGAGCTGGCTAACACTCCCAGATGTGCATGCAAATAAATACTCCCCAAAGTGGACGACTGGACAACCACCGACGCACCTCAAATGGGGAGCATCGGGAGCGTCATCCGAAGGTTGCAAGTTCTTTCCCTACCGGCCTCAAGTTGTCTTTTCGTTCACATTACTTTCTGCAAATCTATATCACAATTTTTACAGTAAACTTAAAGCGGCATAATTAACGTCCTTCATAGCTTGCTTGGCTTCATCATCTACTGGTTTTCATTAAGTCTCGTCAAGCAAATAAACGAGCCCTCAAAATTTCCTTCCTTCATTCATGCGTTGCAAGGATCTCGTTCCGGCAGATTTGATCCCTTCAGGTATTATGCGAGCGATTATTCGTTAGCTGTCCGCTGGCTCAAGTGTCACGCGCTACGTGACGCCAACTGGTAAAAGAAAGAGTGTTCCACTGACGCTGTCACGGCTACGAGCAGCGCTGCCTAACACTCCCAGGTTTGCATGCGCACAAATACCCCATAAAGTTCGCGAATGTGCGCCGATATATAAAGTGTCTGTGGCCCGTTTGTGGCCATACATTCGCTTGTTGTCACGTGCGTGGTCAATCAGAGTGTGTGCGTACATCGCGAACCAAATATGTTGGCTTTTCAACAGTGTCCAGGAATGGTACGCTCTGATGCAGCTTCTTAATGTGATTATTATTGTGGAATCACGAAGTCCAATGTTCGTGAAATAATACAATAAGTTGTCAAGAAGTTCTGAGTTAACACACAGCAACGAGCTCAGCTGCACATGCGCACCATTATAAAGCAGCCTTTCATTTAAAACTTTTCTGGAACTTAACGAAATTTGTGCGTCTTTCAGCCTTTCTGTTTTGTACAACAACCAGATTGCAGGCAGTTTGTTCCATTGTGCAATAAAATGCGAACGACGTATCTTTGTATTCTCATGTGTGATCGTCGCCATTCACTTGGCCATTCTACAGTGGGACAAGGGCAGTCTTGTCCGAGTTACAATAGCATTTATATATAGATGCTCCATACGAAAAAAAAAAAAGAAATGTGCCTCTACGCATCACTGAGCAGCCATATGTCCTTTTCGCCCTTTTCGCAGCTACATATGAGTATTGTGTCTCAAGAGTGTCTGTGTTTTTATCTTGCAGAAAACAACCCACATAATAAAACGTTTTACATTTCTCTGACAATTGTATGGCAATAGTTTTACCGCCAGTCGAGTAGGAAGAAGAAAACACCTTAGCAAGATTTCAAGTTACAAGTTTATTAGCAAAATCGCAAATAGAATCAATTTATCAAGATGGAACATTTTCAACAAGGTGATGCGAAAATTCGACGACTGTATTTGTAGAAAAAACTAACTTTGCAAAATGCCGTCTGTTAACTTTTTTAAAGGAATAACGAACGGTGTGCTTACCACTTTATGCCATGGTGCGATAACTGGATAAATGTCATTGTAGCTTCGAAGAAATGTTGTTTTCTGTTTGTTTATTGACTTATTTTTTTTGAACAAAGAATGAACGGAGTGCTAGCGCAGCTTTGAACACTGCCATAGAAGGTCTAGTTCTGCATCTGTAATTACGCGCCTATTTTAAAGCTTGTGTTTCACGAAAACAGGGGTCTCAAACTCGCATCAGCTACCGCGCCGCTGTCACGAAATTTAGTACCACAAAGGGCCGGAACAGCGAAAAAAACATGGTTGATCCCTCCGTCATAGGAATCGGTATAACACGAAAGTGAAACGTGTCCTTACAGAAGTAGTTGAATGTTTACTCTACATTGATATAAGAGCGCTTGCACGATGTCTATTGGTGTTTGAGAGTTATAACCCCGTTTAACGTGGATTCACCCACGTGGCCGCTTGGTGGTACATCTGTTTCCCGACGACTAATGCCCATGATCAATGATTAAACAAACCCTTGTGGTCATAGATGCTTGTGGTAGCTGTACGGTGAGATCAGAATCAGAGAAAGCGGTGTGACAGCCAGAAGAGCGTCACTGATTGGACGCCTGGACTTGGGCTAAGGTCGCCTACTCGCGGCATGTTAGTTATTGAACACCACTGCCCGACCAGAGGGAAACGCAACGCGCGTTGTGTCTTCCCCGTTGGCCGGCTGCGATTTTTTGCGGGGCGAGCTAGGAACCCGGACTCACTGCCACGCGGAGCACTCGCGCGTCGCAGAGATATTTTTCTATGGAAGGATGGTATGAGTGAGGACGATGTTAGGGGGTAAGGTCGCCACCTGGCAGTGTGTTAATGCGTCGACAAAATTGCCCTTTTCCTTTTCGAAACGCGCCGAATGGGATGGACGCGTAGAAACAACGCTTTGAATA
Source organism: Rhipicephalus appendiculatus (assembly GCA_030522465.1). Taxonomy (NCBI): domain Eukaryota; kingdom Metazoa; phylum Arthropoda; class Arachnida; order Ixodida; family Ixodidae; genus Rhipicephalus; species Rhipicephalus appendiculatus. The sequence goes on along the minus strand of JALIZH010020876.1, from coordinate 23,876 downwards.
ACTAATCGTGCATTTCACGGTCATAATGCATTACTTTACTTTAGCAAGAGCACTGTGAGAGGACAATGGTAGATATAAAAGGCTTGTTTTTAAAGCCTACACAGTATGAGCCACCTCGCTCGACAAGGTCCGTCTTTCGAGAAGAAGCAGCCAATGTGCGTAGTGTTGTTGAGACTTTTGATCCTATTCCGGAGTGGCTTGGACTTCTGGACGCCTGTGTTTGTTTACCGGACTTTTGAAGTTTTGTTGGACTGTGTGAAATTGTGTTTTGTGCATGTGGGCGTAATTCTAAAGTGATGAATTGTATTGGCACTAGATGACAATATTTGATGGCTTTATTATGTATTAAAGAAAAAAAAGTGACCGTGGCGCAGTGGTTAGCGCGCCCGGCATCTCTTGTCGCGGACCTAGAGGTCGTAGGTTCGACTCCAGTTGACGGAACTTTTTTTTTCTTTGTCTTCTGATCATCTGTATTTTTTCGACGTCATTTCCGTGACGGAAATACGTCACTCAAATCTTGGTGGACCCCGGCATAAAACACTTTCGTGTTAAAAGGGAGAAGTGGGGGTGGGAGGTGTTAAACAAAATGTCAGCTAATTCACAGGCCTTCCCCATAGCTGACAAATTGGCTCATTTCTCATATAAGGGTCAGAAGGCCAGAATCATATCGATACCGGTGTTCACCATCACTAAAGTGTGAACGCCGATTCTAGTATAGATTTTTTTGTTCCCTGGTTACGTTACTACAGACGATGACCGCGTGGGGTGCCTAACACAAAAAGGTTGCGTAAGACCAGTGACGTATCTGTAGCTTACCCGAACAAAGCGAAGACAGACGTTCGACTGCCCAGCAAACAAAGGTAATCCGACCTTCGCTTTGGAAAACTTCCGTCTCCGAGAATGAGCGGCTACAGCCGGCGCGGCAGGAAGGTTTAGTGGAATCACATTATCATCGCTATACCACAGCTAAAAGAGTACTTAGTAAAAGTGACCCTAAAGCTATCCAAAAGCCATTAGCTCTGCTGTTTCACCAGTCTTCACAACGTTAAGTAAGTGAAGCTGTATACGTTAAGTATACCAAGTGAAGTTAAGTAAGTGAAGCTGTATACGTTAAGTATACCAAGGATGGTATACTTTCCTTGGTACCATTGTCTGTTAGTTCCCATTAATAATGTGTTTAACAAAGCAAACGAGCCCTTAAGTTCACACTTCTTTCCTTCGTTCATACGAGGGTCTCGTTCTGGCAGACTTGTTTCCTTCAGGTGGTATGCGATGGGATTATTAGTCAGCTGCCAGCTCGTAATAAGATCACGTGCTACGTGACGCCTACAGGCAGAAAGAGTGTTCCACACTCGCCGTAATGGCAACAGGCGGCGCTGACTGACGCTCCCACGTTTAAATGCACATATATTCCCTATAAAGTGGACGGAGGGATGACCGCCACCGTAGCTCAGTGGTAGAGTATCGGACGCGTTATTCGAAGGTCGCAGGTTCGGATCCTGCCGGTGGCAAGTTATCTTTTCGTCCACTTTTCTTTCTGCACATTTACATTACAATTACTTCTAATAACGCCCCCTATACTTTCCTTGGTACCATTGTCTGTTAGTTCCCATTAATAAACGTAACGTTTGAGTTTCTTGACAGTCAAGGACAACTAAGTTTCCGTAAAACCAACTCTGAAATCGGAAGCACCTTCAATGAACAGAAACGAAGTACTTCTAGCCGGTACGCACGATGGGAAGTACCTTTATGCGTTAGCACGAGAAGTGCTACCATGTTTTATAGCATACTTTAACCCGAATTATGCAGCTGCAGGAGATGCTAGGGCCTGCCGACGAGTTGGTATTAGAGAGTAACTTCGCCATGTGATGCCGCTTGGATGCCCAGTGCTATTTTTTGTCACCGGGCCCCGACACTCATGCTCGTTCTATTGTATTATTATTATTATTATTATTATTATTATTATTATTATTATTATTATTATTATTATTATTATATGTGAATGCATAATTTTAATTTTGTATAATTAAAAATAAAGCATATCTGTAAAAACAAATTGCCGCCGTTGGACGATGTGTGTCCCCCCCTTGTGGTCTTTATGGATTTACGCCACTGGTACCACGTTACTCAATGCGCTGGCGAAATGCTCTCCCGTCTTTGTGCGTGTGGTGCGTGGCGCTTCTCAATCTGTCGAGTTTAGCAGTCGTTGTTTTGTTGTTTGCAATCTGCCTCAGGCGGTATTTTGTAAGCGTTCTAGCATAGAACGGGAAAGCGATCGAACAAAAGAACGAGAGGGGGCAAATAACCAATAGGCGAGCTCAGAGAATTCAAATATGCTTTCATCGCATGAAGAAATGCAATATTATTAAAAGTGAACATCAATATTGGCAGACATTGGTTTTCAAAGCTTGAGATTGCAGAGCGGGATGACTTTACCCATTTGTTTGTGTTAATGTCTCGAGTAGACGCTAGGTGGTGTCGCGGTTTGATGAGTCGTTCAGTGGTGATTTTCGGCGCGGGATTGGAGTAAGCCAGGCGCAAAACAGGCTAATTCGATTCTCCGGGCTCACGCGCTTACGTTTCAATCCGATCCACATCGTCCGGAGAACGTTTTGTATCCATTCTATCGATAGAGCAGGGCCTCCGCCCGTTCTATGCACATTCCGTGGCTATTCTGAAGTATATGGACCGTCAGACTAGCCAGGCAATCCCCGTGCGGGTCCCTCTCGTTCTTTTGTTGGATCCCTCCTCCGTTATATTCTAGAACGCTTAGAAAATAGCCCCCCCTGCGCTCTGTGGTCATCCTTTGTGTTCTGTCAGTGCTGCTTACGCGAACATGCACTATACTGGAGGGGAGGCCTGCTAGAGCACTGCACCGGCTCGGGCCAAGGCGGGCCCGGGCCGGGCTCGGGCCTGAATCTCCGGGCTTAGGGTCCGGGCCCTGCTTTCAGGTGGCTAGCTCGGGTCGTGCCAGGCTTGAACTTTGCTAATTTCTAAAGACTGTTCCACATACGTTGTGCATACATATATGTTACACATACTGTATCTAGAAAGGACCCTCTATTTACGTGGGGCAAACTATTTGGAGAAGCTTTATGAGGGACAAGTACTGAACTCCTGTTGCTTCTTGTATATGGGACTACTTGATAGACTAGGCGCTTATTAAATGCGAAGCATTTCTTAGAGAACTTCGGCGAATTTGAGCGTATCTATCTAGATAGCTATCTATCTATCTAGCCGCCTACGGCTTTGTGCTCTCATGGACGTATCGTAAATGGGATTTATACCAAATTTGGTATGGCGTAACATGACTGCAGGACGAACGTAAATGGCTGGTCATATCATGAAAATCATGACTAACTTGTGATGAAAGTACGATTTACATGCCACGCTCATGGCGCGCTCGCGGCCGTTTCGTTAGCTTGATATACGCCAAATTTGGGATTGAGTGACGTGACTGTATGACGAACATAAATGACAGGTGGTAATATGCAGGTAATGACGTGCATGTCATGAACAACATGATTTACATGCCATGCTCATGGCGCGCTCGCGGCCGTTTTGTTAGCTTGATATACACCAATCTTGGTATTGAGTGGCGTGACTCTATGATGAGCATAAATGACAAGTGGTAATATGGAAGTCATGACGTGTCATGTGCGACATGACTTGCATGCCACGCTCATGGCGCGCTCGTGGCTGTTTCGTTAGCTTGATATACACCAAATTTGGTATTGAGTGACATGACTGTATGACGAACATAAATGACCAGCGGTAATATGGAAATCATGACTTGTCATGTGCGACATGACTTGCATGCCAAGCTCATGGCGTGCTCGCGGCCGTTTCATTATCTTGAGATACACCTAATTTGATATTGAGTGACGTGGCTGTATAACGAACATAAGTGGCAGGTGGTAACATGAAAATCTTGGCACGCATGTCATCTACAACGCCATTTACATGCCACGCTCATGGTGCGCTTGCGTCCAGTTCGCTAGCTTGATATACACCAAAATTGGTATTGCGCGACGTGACTGTATGACGAACATAAATGACAGGTTCTAACATGTAGTACATGACATGCAAATTATGTTGTAAGGAAGAAGATGGAAAAGAAGACACAAGAGGACGGTTCTTAGAGAGGGAAGAAGAATAAGAACGAGAATAAACGGTAATGACGACCGAATTGGATTTGTGATTTCTCGGTGGCGTTACAATTTGGCGCAGTCTACTGCAGGATCCTGTGCTACGCGTCTGAACAGTTCCGGTTTTCCGACGACCATGTGCATCGACGTCGCTGCAAGACGTGTCAAGACGGTGAGCGTTTCATGTTGCATCTATGGTGGAAAGTCGACCTGTTCGCGTAAGCTCTGACTGTTCTTCGGCGACATATCGCCCATTCTCGAAGAAAGAAATGAATCACGAGGAACTTAAAGCGGCCGTCGCGCATACTGCTCGGCTGCATACTGAAGATAGACCACGTGAAACCGGACTCGCAAAAGAGGAGATTGCTGAAACAGAGAACGCGTTAAGAGGCAAAGATATTTTTCGAGATATATTCAAGTTGCAGGAAGAAAATAGCAAGCGGCAACAACATCTGTTGGAGCTTATAATGCAGACATGCCTTGACCGATCTCTGAAACCACAAAGGGAAGTAACTAAGCCAGAAATTTACGATGGATCCTCATCAATGAGTGCTCAGGCCTGGCTTGACTTCTACGAATACGCGTGCGATCAAAATTTTTGGCATCACGATCGCGACAAAATAATGCACATGCGATTCTACCTGGGAGGCGTTGCGAAGTCGTGGCATGACATCCGAGTAACAGAGAAGGCCGAAAACCCTTGGGTGGATTGGAGGCAGAGCTTTCTAGCGACATTCTGTGAAAGCAAGTTTCGAAGTTGGGACCGTGCAATAGCCTTGAGGTACCTCTCTGGTCCGGTTACGAACTACTTTTTCGAGAAATGGAGGCTATTGCATGCAGCGGACTCTGCACTCTCCGACTCGTCACTTGTGTGCCTCATAACATTGGGACTTCCTGAATGCATGCAGCGCCATATTCAGCTTGGAACACCACGCACGCCAGAGGAGCTACTGCAGATTATGAAGCTGTTGCTTGTTCAACCGCGACAGTCTTCGGCGAGAGAAGTGACCACCGCTGAAATGTTTCCAGCACCTGGATGGCCAGACCCATTCAGCGAACCCGAGCCGTCTACGAAAAACACAAGGCAGACGAAGAAAAGGAAATTTATCAAAGGATGTTCTGACGACCTTTCATCCCAAAAACGTGAAAAGATTTATCTCACGGACCGTGCCAAGCTAATATACGTGCCTGCACAAGTCAATGGGAAGGAGATGAAAGCTCTGGTTGACAGTGGAGCATCAATCACTGTCATTAACAAGGACGTGATTCCCCAGCTTAGTATTAGGAAAGATTGTCCCGTCATCGTGTACGGTTATGATGGAAGGAAACAACTCTATGATGAATGGGCAGATATCTTCATTACGTGTCAGGGCAAGAGTACGACTGTAAAAGCACTGGTCCTTCACGGAGTGAAGTATCAACTTCTTTTGTCCCGCCCCGTTATGCAAGAATTGCATTTGAATCTCTATTGGGATGGACAAGCTACCGCGCATGATGACCGCCTGCTGGCTACCTCTACAGCTGTTGCCGAAGACCACCCCCGCAAGCCTACTGCCGCAGAAGACGTCATTCGCATGTATCCTGAGTTACTTTGTGTTGGCGGATACCCCAAGGCGACGACTAAGTTTGAAGTACCATTTGAGCTCAGAGATACGGCCATAGTGAAGCGGAAGGCTTACAACATGTCCAGAGAAAAGAAGCTGTGGCTGAAGGCAGAGTTACAGAAAATGCTTGATGCCGGCGTCATACGTCCTTCTACGTCTCCTTATGCTTCGCCGATAACTATTGCACCAAAAGAGGACGGAACATTTCGTCTATGCACCGACTACAGACAGATAAACAAGCAAACTGACTTGTTCCCTTTTCCCATGCCGCATATAGACGAAATAATTAATGAAACTGGAGGCTGCAAGGTTTTTTCTCGTCTGGATCTTTGCAAAGGCTTCTGGCAAGTACCCCTGCAAGAAGAAACAAAGAAGTTCTCAGCTTTCATTACACCGTTTGACGTGTATGAGTACAACCGCCTCCCATTTGGTTGGAAGAATTCTCCAGCCTGGTTTCAGAAGATGATGAACAGTGTTTTGAAGCCTCACTTGGGAATCGTCTGTAACGTTGACATCGACGACATCCTTGTGTACTCACGTTCAAACGAGGAGCACTCTGAACACCTTGGAAAAGTTCTACAAGCCCTTAAAAAGTTCTACAAGCCGACCTGAAGATAAATGAGAAAAAGAGTGAATTTTATAAGTCAAAAGTCGTTTTTCTTGGAAGAGTGTTTGACGGAACTACCAAAAGTACAAAGCAGGAGTCCGTCCAAAGGATCACGACACTTACAAAGCCACATGATATTCACTCACTTCGAGTTTTTCTAGGACTCGCAGGCCACTTCAGGGGTTTTATTAAAGATTTCTCGAAGATGACGAAGTGCTTGACGGGGCTCACAAAGAAAGAAGTGACTTTTGTTTGGACCGAAGAATGCGAAAGGGCGTATCAAGAACTTGTACGACGTATCTCATCGGACCCTGTTGTTACCTTACCAGATTACAGTTTACCTTTTGAGATGAATACGGATGCTTCCAATTATGGCACAGGGGCTGTTTTGTACCAAAGAGACGTCAATTCACCCCCAGCTCAGCAGCTGAGGGTTATTGGATACTACTCCTACACATTCAACCGTACTCAGCAGAATTATTCGACAACTGAGAAAGAGGCTCTTGCCGTTTTAATGGCGGTCCGTTACTTCCGGTCATACATCGACGGAAGAAAGTGTGATTTGTACACGGATCATCAAGCTCTAATGCACCTTTTCAATATGACAGAGCCTAGAGGGAAATTGGCCCGATGGGTCAATGAACTACAGCAATACGACTTTGACGTCTTCCATCGTGCAGGTAGTCATCTCACAGACGCAGATGCCCTGTCTCGATTGGCAGTCGAGATCCCGCATGGAACCATAAACTTGACAACCTTATGGGAAGGTTATGAAAGCCTGCACTTTGAGGATGGCAAGTTCACTGTACCAGAGACACTGATTCCAAAAGTGCTTCGCTTGTACCACGACAGCCCGGAATCAGGTGGTCACGATGGCTTCTGGCGAACATACAACAAACTTCTTAAACGGTTCACATGGACAAACATGAAAAAAGACATCGAAGACTATGTCAAGTCTTGTCACTTGTGTCAGGTGAACAAAGCAAAATACCGGCCTCGACCCGACGAGCTCGTCTTGCCAAATCACTCGGAGAAACCCTTTGAGGTCGTGCACGTGGACTTTGCGGAATTGAAAAAGAAGAGTCCTGGAGTTCGCAAGACGCAGTCTTTCTTGATTGCCATAGACCAGTGCACCAGAGTGGTAGCGGCGCGTCCTGGACGAGAAGACGCCAACAGCGTTATGGCATTGCTTGACAGAGCGATATTCTCACAGCTGAAAGTTGTCATATCTGACAATGGACCCGCATTCATAAGCAAGAAGCTTCAGCAGTGGGCAGATAGCCGTGGTATTACACTACGCCGTTGCGCTCTATTTCACCCGCAGGCAAATGGAATGGCTGAAAGGGTCATCCGTGACATCAAGCAATTCATGTCCATGTACCCAACGTTTAAAGGCGGATGGAAATGCTGCCTAGAAGCGGCTGTGGCTCACCACAACAGAACGCACACTACGAGTCTTGGCTGCAGCCCGCATTTCGCTGCCTATGGCGAAGTTCCGATACTGCCAGCCAACAAAGAACTTAAAATCGATGACAAGCTGCAACTGTCTGAACACCGGAAAACCAATCAGGAACAAAGCAGGTACCGAAAGGCGATGAAGCTCCAATTCGACAAGCGACACCAAGGACACAGGCCGGATATTGGACTGAATGATCTTGTGCTCGTGAGGAAGGGTCTGCCGGGTAGCGACACAAGAATTCTTGGACCGTTTCAAGTCGTAAAAATATCAGTACAGCAAGGTGTGCTATAGACCATTGGCTACCTCAATGACGGACAGCTTGAATTTGCCGCTACAAGCAACGTTTTTCGGTATCATCCCAGGAGGGGTGACAAACAACGGGGGGAGTGTAAGGAAGAAGATGGAAAAGAAGACACAAGAGGACGTTTCTTAGAGAGGGAAGAAGAAAAACGAGAATAAACAGTAATGGCGACCGAATTGGATTTGTGATTTCTCGGTGTCGTTACATATGTAAAGCATGATTTGCTCCTTCCTGGCTGCTTCGCATTACATCGATTCCCACAGTGCGTGGGATCTGGCGGCTTTTTTATAATTAACATCTCGCTATAATTTTTTTTATTATTTGCATTTGCTATTATTTTGCATCCGAACGTTATCTAATCGCAGTAATAAATGTAATATATAATATAGGTAATAATTTTATATCTATAACTTGTAATAGGAAGAGCGATCACAGAGCTCGAAAGCTGGGCAACGTTCATGAAAGTTCCCGTTGTCCACTAAACGAAAGGTGAACGCGGAGTCTTGTTACAAAGAATCACTAAAAACACACGTTCTTTTTTCCGTGGCTCCGTCATGGCTTCCAGTGGTCATGTGACGCGACTTGGACATCCACAGCCTGCTTTGCGTGCCCCATTAGCGTCTAAGCTTTCGTCGTGTTCTGCTATATGGTGCGAGAATTACATGATACTGCCGCAACAGCGTTGTATTGTGCAGGAATAGCATAGGGTTATTAAACAAGGTGTGGGGCAAAGTACATTCACTTGACGAGATATCTGGCTTGAGAAAAGACATTTACGAATTGCGTACCGGGTGATGTCTCCTTACTTCAAACCATATGCATACAATTAGTAAACGTCGAGAAGCTTATTCGAGCAATCATTACTAAACTAGAATGAATCCTGAAAACAGATAGAAATCTCTTCGTGTCCCTCTCCTGCCTGTACTACCCGCTTAGTCCAATTGCCAACCTCAACAGGTACATCCTTAGCAAGGCATATACCATTATAATACAAAAAAAAAAAATCGCGAATAGTACAAACCGTGCACAACATACACTGCTGAAACTTGCAAGGAGAAGCCCTCAAATGGGAGTTCCACAGATTATATTGAAGAGTGGCACGACGTTCGGGAAAAAGAGGAGTTGAAAAGCTATATTCATTCAGCAGAAGTCCGCGTTCACGTCCGAAATTCGTTCCAGTGCACGGAGCAAGTCTGAGAACTACGACTGCCGACGCCTTCAAAATTCGCAAGGAGGATTTGGTGCTCCTGCGGCTAGCCCAAGATTTTTCCTGAACGTCGTGCCCCTGCGGCTAGCGCAAGCAGTTCAAGAAACAATAGCGCGGCAGTATATGTATATGGCGCAACAGAGCATGGCGTGCTTAAAGCCAGAATCTTTTGACACTTTGGCTTTTCAGAGAATAACATGTGAAGGAATGAACTAAGCATAAATTTATTTGGTTTCATTGTAAGTTATTGATACCGTCAATGCTAAAGCCATTTCAGAGAGGAGTGAGTAAAAAATTAGTCATAAAAGCAAATAAAAACGCAGCAAACAATAAAGATGCAAGTTCTTCGCCCCTATACACTGTATACTAGCAGTGCATGGTGTGATATACGGAAATACTGCAATAACAACTATTTTTTTTTTGTCCTTTAGGCTGTTTATACTTATTTCAAGAAGTACACGTGGCGCTCGGAGTTCGTTTTAATTTCTATCTAGGTTAGCGTATTTATAACACAAGTGATAAATTTGTATTTTTTCTCTATTTCTCTTGCCATGTCAAGGTGCGACTTTGCTGAAGACGAGCAATGAATATTCAGAAGGGTGCGCGATTGCGTTTTGATGGTAGAGCATGCTTTAAATTTTAATAGAGAACACAATGAAAACAAAGTGAACACAGCGTTGTGTTCTCTGTCCCTCCCTGTAGTTTCGCTTCCTGCTGAAACTGAACCCATGCTGCAAATCACTTTTCTTGTTACTATAGCTGCTATCAAACGCTCTTGATGATTCCCATTGTATTTGTAGAAAAAATCTGCACAACACACCGCTGTCTAATAACGACTTATCGTACCCAGTATGCCTGGTGAAGTGTGAAAACAGTGAGGCCTTTTTGTACAATGAATTACCGTAGATTGAAGCATACATGTTAGCGTAGCAAGCGCCAACAAAGCGTAGACATTTGCTAATTAAAAAGCCTTGCTGTCAATTCCGTGTTCAAGCAACTCCACCTAGATTATTAGCTCGGGCCCCAGTCGGGCCCGATCGGCGGTCGGGCCGGGCCGGGCCGGGTAGGTGAAATTTTTTCTCAGGTTTGGGCCGGGCCCGGGTCTCCCTTTGAGTCACCGGGTCGGGTTCGGGCGGGTAAACTTCCACGAGCGCCGGGCTCGGGCCGGGACCGGGCCGAGAATCACGGCCCGCGTACTGCTCTAAACGCTTCAGCTTCATATCGTGGAGCACTCGGAGTGAAACGGTATGTACCGCTCTCATGTTGCTGCGGTCAGCGCGTTGTTAACTGCGTGAGCGCGATAATAACGCCGTCAACTAAGTTTTTCTGGACTAGATGACCATAATTCTTCAAGGTGAAACTCTTTAATTGGCCGAACTTGTGGCTGCGGAACGGAAACTCAAATTACAGGAAGCAATGCACCATGTACACTGATATTGGAGCACAGAGCGTCGGCCATCGAAAAACTGATCATCGTTGAAACGCGCCCCCTTTTACACAAGATGCGTCGAACTTTCTAGTCTTATCACTGGTGGTCGCGCAAGCTCTAGAGTTAGCGTGAGTGTTCGCGTCTTGCGCGCAGTCTGAACAAAATGAACTACTACAATCGTGAAGCTTCTAGAACACTGAGGCGTGGTCTGCGCCGAGCATTGCTGACAGGGAAATGAAAAAATACATGTATAAGTGGCATTGGACACCTCTGGTCGTCAAGCAGCACAAATTATGCACGAACTCGAAATCACAGTATGCGAAATAAAATCTGCAAGCTTAGAATAGCTGCTGCTTACATTGTTAGATAGTTCTTCACAAGTCAGATTACTTGATCTCCCCTTTCACGTTCTTTGTGATTGACTTATGTACTTCATTGTTCTTTTTTTTTCCTCTATAAGCCATAGTTCTCGGTAGTGCCTTTGGCCCATTGGGTTGATTAAGTAAACGATAAATAAAATGAAGTGTTTCTGCATATCTGCACTTGCTAAAAAGGAATCTGCATGCTACATGACAATGACGTTTTATTTCGTAATTTTTTCTGCTCGAAAGGGCCCCTTGTCAGTAGATCGTTCTGGAATATGACTCTGTGCACAGATTTGATTCAGCTGCAGGATATGTCTACCTTTACTCTTGCCACTGCATTTTTATATCGTATTGCATTCATACTTCAGGCGATATCGTCCCTTTGTAGGATGGGTCTGGCATCGCCTTGGCAAACGAAAGCGAGTGGTCCTGCCCAGCTGCGTCGTCTCTGCAGTGCGTCAAAATTTTCCTTCACAAGACTACTGCGGCTTTAAGTGTCCAGAATAATAATATACGAACATCATGGAGATGCAGTTCAATAAAAGAAAACATGTTCAACTTGATTTATTTCTTTAGGCATAACAGCCTGTGTCACTGACCTTTCTTCTGGTCGTATGCACAACAGATGCTGTATAACCAGCACTACAGAAGGAAGTCAACACTTAGGCTAACGCACATGAAATTCAAGAAAGAGGCTGTAGTGGCTAAAGTAAGAATAACAAAGCAGAAAGAGCTGCTAAGTCTGCACACATGGCAGTAAATACGTTCTCCAGATTTCTGAGTCTTGACCTCATGGACTAGGTAAGAAGTAAACAGGAAGCTGAAAAACGGCATTAGTGGGACATGCTTAGCTGCACAATGTCCTCCCTGATGAGCTCGTATATTACCAGAATTGCATGTTCACTATGTCTCAACTCCACAACTGAAGTACACAGTGTAGCTGTGCACGAAAACAACAATGATTTCGATCACACGTGTGAAAGTAATGAGGCAAAGGCATAGGTCGGCAAAATTTGTGGAGCTCACTCAGACTCACCTATGAAATATGATAAAGCGGAAGCTTGGGCCAGTTGGTGATTTGGAATCAAGATGTTTGCACAGCGCGAGAAAGCAGGGATGTGAAGCACCAGCAAACTGTGAAGCCAGTGACACTAAGCGTGTCGCGGTGCTCCCCTATCTACATAAGGTTTCACACAACGTCAAGGTTGTTTTTTCTGCCCCAGAAAAGCTTTCAGTGCTCTGTAAACGCGTGAATGCTCAATCCGCACAAAAGAGCGGCTGCACAGCCAAACATAGGAGGCAATTCGTAGCATGAGCTGTGGCTGTTGTTTACTTGATCCCGTTGTCTTGTGGCAAGAAGTATGTTGGACAAACGGGCAGGTGCTTGAACGAGCATTTAACGGTGCTTGAACGAGCATCACTATCATGTAAACACAGCTGTTCAAGGCCATCTGGGTATTCACTGTACAGATTGTGGTTGTAAACTGCAATTTGAAAAGTGCACCGTTGTCGCAAAACATCGTCAGCAGCTAACACGCGAAATCATCGAGGCTAATCAAATGCAACTGCTGGGTGACCGCTGTGTTAGCATGCCTTCTGTTGCGCTCACTAAAAAAGAAATCGAGTATCTGGCTGTAACGTAATAGGTGGTGAGTTTGTGCTGAGTCAGCGCCTGTGTTGTCCTCCCTACGTCCCCGTCTTTCTGGCGCTGTGCAAACATGTTGATTCCTATGAAATATATTTTGCTCTTAGGGCTCACTCGAACTCAGACACACAAAAATTTTCCTGAGCCGGACTCACACTCACGAATTTTTTTTTCAACTAGACTCACTCTAACTCACCAAAACAATACTGACCTGGACTCACTCAGACTCACGTCTTGATCTTAGTCTGAGTGAGCCCGAGTGAGTCAACTCATTAGTCCATTAGCCTAGAATTCGCTTTCTCGACCATGGTGTCAATGCCCTTTAACACCAATATCTCACGTAATCCGTGCTTTTCTTGATGCCATTTGATATAGAACCTTCGAATACGAGTTATGAGTGCTCGCAAACAAGTAAGGTGAATTTTTGTTGAAATATATGACAACGTAAGATATATTTATCAAGAACTTCCCTGGAACAGTTGGCGGGGGGGGGGGGGGGAGGGGGGGGAGGTCCAGGCACCTCACTACGTAATTCTTGCCTCTGATCAATAAGTATTGAAATGGTGTGTGAACGACACTGCTTTGGAATACGTGTGAGTAGACGTGAGTATAAGCATGAATCCAGGTGAGGCTGATAGTAATGCTGGAGATGAGTAGGTAGGACCATAGGTCGGCAAAAAAGAAAAGTGGAACTCACTCAGACTCCAGAAATGTCTTGCGCTTCGGACTCACTCGGACTCAGACTCACCAAAATTTTCCTGAGCCGAACTCACTGGGACTCACACTCATAAATATTTGCTTCAACCCGACTCACTCGGACTCAAACTCACCAAAATATTACTCACCCAGACTCAGACTCATGGCATGGTCTGAGTTTGAGTGAGCTCGAGTCAGTTTGCCGAGGTATGGGCAAAGGCCATAGTTGGTAACATGAGAATGACATAACAGAAATAGCTGCTAAGTCTATACACATGGCAGTAAATACGTTCTCCACATTTCTGAATCTTGACCTCATGGACTAGGTAAGAAGTAAACAGGAACCTGACAGACGGCATTAGCCTGACATATGCTTAGCTTCACAATGAACTTGTACATTACCAGAATTGAATGTTCAGCATGTCTCAACCCAACAACTGAAGTACACGGTGTAGCTATGCACGAAAACAACACTCATTTCAATAACACGTGTGAAACTAATGAGGCAAAGGCCACGGTTAGTAACGCGACAATAACAAAACAGAACAAGCTACCAAGTTTGCACACATGGTAGTAAATACGTCCTCCAAATTTCTGAAAGGTAGTCGTCTTGACCTCATGGACTAGGTAAGAAGTGAACAGGAACCTGAAAGACGGCATTAGCCTGACATATGCTTAGCTACACAATGATGAACTCGTACATTATCAAACTTGCATGTTCAACATGTCTAAACTCAACAACTGAAGTACGCGGTGTAGCTATGCACGAAAACAACACTAATTTCGATAACACGAGTAACCTCTACTGGAGCACGCAACTCGGGATTGCCTGCACGCTTTAAGTTGCTGCCGCTGCAGTCTCTTTTTCTATATCCTTGAAAGGCATCGTGATGCCCGGTTGCGGCAGTGGTGCACAACGTTGGGATGGCATCACTTTTAAGGCACAGATTCTTCATCGACAATCCGAAGTCGGTCAGCAGCTGCATGCTGCGCGTGTACGCGTCCGGAGTGAAGCGGAGCGAACAGAGTAAACTCCGCTGCCGACCAGTCTCCGCCTCGGCCGCGGCGCACGAAGTCGACCCACGCTTGTCTCAGCGCCATATTGGACGGGAATCGGTGGAACTTGCACCTATTGTCCCCCCGTTTCACTAGCACAAGACTTCACAGGGTAAAATGTCGGTGGCATGACGACAAATTCAAAATCAGACGATACCTTTGCCCTCTGATAGGCGTGTATTTCGTATTCGCGTGCACGCACTCTATTCCAGACTCCGCTTGCTCGCTTCACAAGTACACTGGATGACAGTGACCGCACGGCCCGAGCAGATGATCGAGAAGGCGACGCGCAAGCTGCCATTTCTTGTGTTTTGGTGCTTGATGTCACCACAAGTAGCCAGACTACTGCGTGAAGTCACCAGGATTAGTTCTGTAGCCTGACGTCGGGCTAGTGTTGATGTCAGTAGGGATGCCGCGAGAAAATTGACTTTAATATCAAAATAAAATATCTTATCAGCATTTGCTGAGGTTCATACTTACACAGAGCCATCTATTCATGCAGGAGATTTGTATGGCAGAGCAAGCTCGCCTTCTAAAAAAGGTGTCAGTACTCCTTTAAAGCCGGCCTCCCATTACAAAAGGCACGCACCTCACTGCGCGTATTCCCTTACCACCACGTAGTGGATGCATAGCAAGTGTGCACTAAGTGGTTGAAGTACGCACTCGGGACTTGATATCGCTATCGCGTTCAGCTCTTAAAGGCGAAGGTTAAGGGTCCCCCCAATTTTTTTGCAGACGCATTAACACACCGCCAGGTGGCGACCTTACCCCCAGCGTCGGCCTCGCTGATAGCATCCATCCATACTAAAATAGCTCTGCAATGCGCGTCTGCTTTACCTGTCCGTAACTCCGCGTTCCCCACTTACGCTTGCCCGCGAAAAAAGCGCGGCCCGCCAACGGGGAAGACACAACGCGCGTTGCGTTTCCATCTGGTCGGGCAGTGGTGTTCGCTAACTCTAACATGCTAAGAGTAGGCGACCTTAGCCCAAGTAGAGTGTACTAGAAGCGTTTCGCACAGCTTCCTCTGGTACTGCTCTCATCGTTAACTACTACATCTACTGCAAGAATCTATGATGCTAAGGGTTATTAGATGTGAAGCATCTTATGGCGAAGCTTAATCCGGTGGTGGTGGTGGTGGTGGTGGTGGTGGTGTGCCGCGTGCCCACCCTTACTGCGCATGCGCAAACAGTTAAAGAAAAAATAAAAATAAAAAAACCTCCTCTCCCCCTCCCTCTCCTCTAGGCATCCCTCCCCACGGCAACCACACCCTCACTGCGCATGCGCCTCCCTTCCTCTCTCCCCTCTTACACTCCCCCCCCTCTCTCTCCATCCCTGCCCGCGGCGTCTAACTCCCCCTGCGCATGCGCGTCCCCCCCTCTCTCTCCTCTCCTACGCTCCCCCCTCTCTCCTCTACGCATCCCTGCCCACGGCGTTCACACTCCCACTGCGCATGCGTGTCACCCCCCTTTCTCTCCTCTCCTCCGCTTCCCCCTTTCTCGCCTCGCGACGCCGACGCAGGCAGCGTCTGCTAGCGAGTTTCTTGGTTGAAAAAACCGACTGCTCGCGCTGCACAACCGTTCACTGGCCATCCCGTATATATAGCAATGGATCTTGACCTCCAAGGTGGTGCCGGTGGAAGATTTCGCCTGTGCGTTGTTGAGCAATAAAAATTCGCAGCGTGCGCGTTAACTAAAAGCGGAGTGCGGGTCTCTGTGTCCAGTCGGAGTCTTCTGTCTCTCATTGCCCATTAGCAGCGATTGGCATGTTCCAGTAGGAAACACTGTTCCATCACTGCCTGCTTTGCGCCTCCCCAGTTTTCTCTCCTGCGGAACGCTGCGATGAGCGCCAGCGTCAACGCCGCCGCCAGTGTAAGCGTTAGCGCCCGCTGCTTCACATCTACACATGGTTCCCTTTAGCGGGAGATGGTGTAATTTTTTTTTATGATTAATCATGGACGTCACTCGTCGGGATGGAGATGCATCACTGAGCGTCAACGCGGGTGCATCCACGTTAAACGGTGCTATAGCTGTCAAAGACCAGTAGAGATTGTGCAAGATCTCTTATATGAATGTAGATTAAACATTGGACTACTTCTGTGAGGACACCTTTCACTTTCGTGTTAGACCAATTCCTATAAAGGAGGGATCAACCATGTTTTTTTTTCTATTGTGGGCCTTTCGTTGAGTATTTTTAGCGGTGTCGAGCGGAATCCGGGACCTCTAACGGACGCTGTATGCAAGGCAATAATCTCGAATCAAAAGGAAACTTCATTTAGAGTGACTTCGGTTCAAGAAAAGCAAGATTCTCTTCAAACTAGAATCCTGAAGATGCAAAGTCGGCTTCTTCTTATTGAGGCTAAGGTGCGAAGCTTAGATGAGGCTCGGGACAGGCTTGTAACTCTTTAAGGGGAGATGCGATTTGAAAAAAAAAAAGCTGCGTTAATCTGTAGCCTAAGGCAGTCAAATTTTTGCTGTATATATAGGATTTTATGCTGATTTCAAATATGTCATTAGTTTTATAGTAAGTTGTACAGTTTTTGTTTTGTGCCACGACAATGTGTAAAAGATAGTTCTTTTTGTAGACTCTATTTTTGCCAGTAAATGTTTATCGTTATGAGCCATTATTAGCTCATATTGTTCCACATTATCTGTGAAAGCAGATAACTATCAAGAAAGCGCGTATAAGACATTTTAATGGACAAGAAAAATTGTAATGTGAGAAGCCTTGGAATGCTCAGACCATACTAATTGCTTATTTTAGGCTTGTAATAATTATATTATATGATATCAAGTTTTAAAGTAGATGCTTGTACTCTGTACATGGTAAGAAATATGTGGGCAAAATTTCATCCCGATCTGGCTATCAGAAGTACCAAAAACATGATGTAAAACTGATGAAGTTGCCCAGAATTGTGTCTTGAGAAAAACGCATTTTAAAGGTATAAGTGAAAGCTCATCTATGCGGAAAAGATTTGTCATTTAAGATGATTTATTCCATCATGAGAGCTTGGCAATCATGGTTATTTTGAGCATGTGACTTTAGTAAACCCCTCATGCGAAATGCAATGGCAAGCAGCCAGGTGACAATTTCCAGGGGACTCTAGACAATCAGGACTTCTTAGATTTTTAGTAGCCACCTTTTTGCTCTTTAAAAGCGATTTTGACCTACTTCGAGTTTAATTGCAATCTTCAGTTTTTTTTGTCGCGAAAGTAGAGAAACTGTACTTGTGAAAGCAAATAAAAACGAAAATACGTAATTTTCGAAAAAAAAACGCGTTTTTCGACTCGCATCTCCCCTTAAACAATTGTGGCTGAATGTAGTGACAAATCATCTAGTCAACCATGCGGATGATTCGGATAATCGTTCAAGAAGGAACAAACTTATCATAAGAGGATAGCAGAAAATGGGAACGAATACGAAGAAACCCTAGAGAGCAATGTAAACTTTGAAGTCTGTGGCTCTACCCAAAAGGTGAACGTAACGTATATCCAGAGAATGCACAAGTTAGGTAAAAAGTTTCTGGTAGAACTAGCCCAGTCATTCTTAAGTTAGCAGTCTACAGGGATGAATTGAAAGTATTTCAAAACTGCTCAAGACGGAAGGATACGGAGTACAGTATCAGTGAGGATTTTTCCTAGAGTACTGGGAATAACGAAAAAAAAAACTTTAGCACGCGGCCAGTAAAGAAAGGAAGGCAGGAAAGAAGGTGAACATTGTTTTTGATAAACTAACGGCAAACAGCACCCTTTACTGCTGAAAGCAAGTGCGTGATGAAAGATGCAATCTGGCATGTGATGTGGCAACACATGACAGTTGATGGGTGCGGGGTCAGAGAGATACCTTTAAAGTAATCAACGTAAGCACCAGAAGTGCATTAAACAAAGCACATGCACTTGAAGCCTTGGTTATCGATCATGAGCCTGATATTGCTATAATCACGGAAACATGGTTGCACAAAGATATACCCCATAACGAAGTCACTCCGCCTGGCTACACATTCGTTCGAAGGGATCGCGACGGAAGAGAGAGAGGGGTGGCGCTCATAACCAAGCAAAGCATCATTTTTTTCTATTTATACGTACACGACGACATTGCGGCCGTGTGAATTAAAATATGTCTAAATAAACATGCAGTATTCTTTGATCGCGTATATAGACCTCTAAACTCTCCTGTGGAGTATATTATTCCAGGTATACCAGCGTTACCGCTCTGCGTAAAAAAGCCGAACTATGTTGTCTAGAAAATACGGCTGCCTAAAAGTCCCAACAACATTCACAAAGACTCTGTTTTTTCATCATTGATAGCATTGCATGCAGTGAACAGTGAAAAGTCGGAATGCTTTGCTCAATAAATGAACAA
>JALIZH010020876.1:0-2500 GCA_030522465.1 Rhipicephalus appendiculatus | reverse complement strand
GGAAACCGAATACAGTAAAAGAAACGCGCGTGGCAATATATCCAACACATGTGTTCGTTAGTAAGTGTTAGTTAAAGGTCTATATACCTGGAAGTGTTTTCTGCTACTGTTTGATGCGTGATTACCAATGGATACAGAAGCTCCTGAAAGATTGTAAAAAAAACTTCTGCTGGGTCGGCATTCCGGACAGCGCTGCCGCCAAATAATACCAAATAAATTTTCCACTAATCTAAAAACATTAAATGCGTTAGTGCTCTTTAGGCGCATGGTAATCCGTTTGTACAGTGACGCTAAAGCTGTATCTCTAAGTATGGGTGCAAGGCAGGAACCTATGCACACACCCTGCTTCTGAATATAAAGGCAGTCCTCCCAACTTACGTATGTTGCGTGTCGGTAAAAAGCGAGTAGCTCTAAAAAAATTACTAACAGATCCCAGTGGTGTTCTGAAAGTTAACGGCATCAACCTGGTCAATGTTACCTTCAACACACTTGAAGATGACATCTTGCGGCTAGGAATTTTACAAATCTTTCACGTTTACTGAAATAGCAGTGAACTTGTTTCATAGCATCTGCTTAGGAACTCAACAACCGCTTTTGAATTTCCAACCAAGAAGGGATCTTCAGTCACAATGCACTTCAGCGTGCCCTGTAGGAACCGAGTAACATGCTCTTGCCAGGTTTGTTTCGCCAAAACTATGACCCTTAAGGGACATTCAGGCTTGTGCGTTTTCGCACTGAAAAAACACCTGTAAATGGCCTAACTTGTAACCCTCAATTGACTTTGCTAGCTTCTGAAGTGAAAACATACTGTAAAGCTTTTTTGCTTCATATTTTAACTTCGCAAGCGAAGTGTCCTTCTGAGCGCGAAACACCCTTGAAATGGCAGTAGCTGCCTTACATTTTAAAGTGAGAATTGACAATACTGAAAAACCACTCTCCTTGCCAGCAGGCAGCACACACAACGATTGTTCCTTTAGGAAAGTCACTTCACGGTGTGCAGATGGTCTCGACACCCGTGAACCTTCCCGTTGTATCCCCAGCTGTACCATCGCTTTTGTCATGTCAACTTCTTTTTGAATGTTTCTGCCCATGTGTAAATAATATTTACTTCAGTGTGTCCATTGCTCGAGCGTACTGGGCTTTCCTTGTGATGCCCACCTTTTTTTTTGTTTTTGTTTTTTTTTGCTCTCAGTAATTTTGTGTTACTATGCACCAACTAGGCCCTCAGAAAGTCCTATTGAACCTATATTAAGAGACGTTTCGTTTAAGTGTTTTTATTCATTCTTGTGAACGGCGAAGCAAGCGTCATTTTTATTATTTACTTCATTTAGTTCCATGCGAAAGTACCGTGTCACATGCAATGGTATGTTCGATTACCATTTTTAGCAAAACTAAGGCCTTCCATGCATGTGCATGGTGGATCGCAAGGCGGTAAACCACTGCTGTCACTTTGATCAGTAGAACACTGCAACAGAGACAGAAACCTGATCATTATTTGTAGGTACAATGATGACAAACCAATGTAAGTAAATTAACGCTGCCACAACAAACATACACGCACACACACACAGACACGCACGCACAAACACACACACACACACACGCACACACACACACACACACACACACACACACACACACACACACACACACACACACACACACACACACACACACACACACACACACACACACACACACACACACACACACACACACACACACACACACACACACACACATGCAGCCGGTTAAAAGCTACTGTACAAATGAAGGAGTCCTTCCGCAATTGGAGAAATGGGAGCGGGCAAGCTAAGCCTGACGTACTGCTTTTCTTTCTTTCTTTCTTTATTGGTAGTGGCTGCCCCCGAAATGTGGTTTTTGGGCGGCATTGACTAGATGTTTTTCATGTTCCATCCAGCGTTCGTCAGCCTGTAGATCGGCCCAACGAAAGGGCAATCACGCGATCACAGACAGTTTTTCGAAAACGCGCAATTCCTTATATCGACCTCACGCACTGTCAGCCGACTGTTTTTAGTCCGCTAACACGAAATATTGCTATGAAGCGCCTACAGCAAGCGTACTGTTTTGCAGTAAGCCTTATGCATCAACGGTAGAACGCATTCATATGCATCAGTTCAGTTCACATTAGGAAGGCGTAGTGGTCAAGATACTCGCTTTCGGGCCGCGCGGACCCGGGTATAAACCCACCCTGGAAAGAAAAAATATATTTTTCTTTATTAACGCGATAGCGTTAAAGAGCTCGTTTCGCTCAAATTCTGCCGTCGGCGTCGGTATGTAGGTTGTGAGCGGACAATCATCTTATTGTCCGTGACCGAAAAATCTAGAAAGATGCAAATAAAATCAATAATAAAAATTTCCAGGTCCGAGTAAGGATTGAACCCAGGCCGTCTGCGTGGCAAGCAAGTGTTCTACCACACAGCCACGCTTCTGCTTGGAATTGAATTTAAAATAGCTCCCTCTGCTTTGAAATGCAGTG
>JALIZH010020875.1:0-12309 GCA_030522465.1 Rhipicephalus appendiculatus | reverse complement strand
CCTGTATATACCTGTGCGTACGTTTCGTGCATCCTTTGTGTTTGAGCAGCACGTTAAGTGTCAAGCTGTGCACGTTGTTAGTTCGCGCTCTTCCTGTGGGTGTCTTTTTTCGTGCGTTCTTTGTGATTAAGCAGCGCGCTGCTCGTTTCGATCTGCTTGCCGTACTTCATGGAACATTCGGAATTGTTGCTATCGCATTTATTTCTTTGCCCTTGCGGTGAAACTGTGACTTTTTTATTTGTAACTTTGCCGTACCTTAAAGACCAAATAAGCGGGGGAAAGTATACTCTTTTTTTATGTGGACCCTGATTAAAAATAACGTTTAATGTTAGATAATGGAAAATCAATTGAAAATGACGTTTATGCTGTATTTGGCCACAAATTTGGCGCTAAAATTGAATCGCGTGGCCACTTCTGGTTATTTTTAGCTTGAGTTCTGGCTGCATGACAAATCTGCCGAACGAAAACCCTGGTTCAGGTGTGTCTGCAGCTCGTCGTCGCTTTCATTACATGCCAAAGAAATAAGCTTTGTTGCTGGTAATTGGTTAGATGTGCTTTGTAAGGCACGCACCTTGACATGTTCAAGAGATTAGCTGCAATTTTTTATGGAATGTATTCAAAGCATCTGGTATTAAGCGTTAATAAGAACTGCTGGGGTTTCGCGTCTCAAAAACATGATATGGTAATGAGGAGGGCTCCGGAAATTTCGACCATCTGGTGTTCTTGGCGGCCCGATCTTACGGGCGGTTATTACCTTCGTGGGATTAGCCGGGTGGCGTGGGGTCTCCCCCTGCGTCTTCTCTGGACCCAAATAAAGTTTGCATCATCATCATCATCATCTGGTGTTCTTTAACGGGCACCTAAATCTAGATACACGGGCCTGTAGCCTTTCGCCCCCATCGAAATGCGACCGCCGCAGCCGGGATTCGGGCGTTAAACGTTAGCTGCAAGCTATAACAACATTGCCCTTCATCTCTGGGTGTTGCTTTTGTGGATTCTGTGTTAAAAGGCTGGTAGCTTTGGATTACAACCTAACGCCAACCAACGCTATCGGAAGCCAGCTCACGTCGTACCAATGCGTGGTTTGAAAAGAATAATTGCTGGGGCTTACATGCGAAAGAGACGCCGCAGTGAATAACTCCGCATTGGGTTCGACCACCTGGTGTTTTTTTTACGAGCACCTGATTCTAAGCGCACGGGATGTGTTTGCATTTCGCGCCCATAGAAATTGGGCGCCTCACCCTGGAGCTGAGCACGCTCTAGCTTAACAGCGTGATGCCTTACACTCCAAGCAAAAAAAAAAAAAAAAAAAAGGAAAAAAAAAGAGTATGGGTTACTCTGTTTGACGAGTCTTTACTTGCCGCGTGATGACTCTCTTTAAAAGAACGAAAACTCCCTCTTGGGTCACGCGACTCCCCCGATGAGAGTGTAATGGCCCAAAAAGAGAGTTCGCGTGTCTTTTTAACAGAGTCATACACGTGGCAAATCAAAACTCTCAAAAAAAGAGTCAGAAGACTCTCCCTTTTTTTTGAAGGGACACTAAAGCGAAAAATTATTTTTCTCATTTTAGTAAATTACTCTTTCAAAATTCTAAAATTACCACGCTTGCGGCGAGAAGACGCTTGGTAAGCCAGAAAACACGCAAAAAGAAAAATGCGATTGGCGACGCCGCCTTGAAATTCCTGCACCGGACGCTTACTGGGAAGTTTGCCGTACGTTTCGACGGGGTCTGCTTGGTCTTACGCAGTTGTCGATCGGTGAAAACGTAGTAGTTTGTCATCTGAGGGGGGCCATAGATTTAACGTGACGAGTTTCCTCAAATTTCTTTGAGCCATCACCAAAATACAAAAAATGTGTTTTGAAATGCGTGACGTCATTCGCGGAGATTACGGCGCGAATAAAAAAAAATGAAAGCTTGATCTTGATTTTCTCTGCTAATAATAAACCTATGATACGACATTAGAGTTCTCAGAGAGAATTTATCAATCTAAACCCATTCATTGTTTCACCTTTTTAAAGAGAACGGGCTAAGATACTACGGCAGGTATTCTATGGTTTCAGTGCCAATGATGCGCCCGGAGTCGCGTTGGAAAAAAGAGAAATTGTTCTTACCGTAGGAAGGTAGAAGTCTAGATGTCAACGGTCCGGTGGTCGCTGGTACCTCTGGATCTAGCTAACGTTCGCTGTTATATGAACGTCAACTTTGTTTGAACTGAAAAGGTGTTTGCTGTGTCGAGGAGGCACCGATAGCGTCAGTGCACCCAACGTTTTTAGATTAGACCTAATCTAACATCGCTTGAGCCCTGCAGAGTGCTCACGACGCGCGCGTTTCCCCCTTTGGAGTGAAGACAGTTAAATATATCCTCTGCTACACCGGACTCGTGCTCAACGCGGTCGGTGACAATCGCGCCGGCCCGCTGAGATGAGCCTGACGTCTAGGTTTCTGTCAAATGGAAAATAAAGTTCTCTGCTGTATGATGATATCTGCATGGGGTATAGACCCTTTTCATAAATACGCCACCTGACGGAGAGCTTTTCGTCAGTTTCGATTTTGCAAAGAGTTCTGGGATAGAATTCGCCATGTTTAGGGCAAGGGGGCGTGACCATCCATACGTGCGCTCGTGTAGTCTCCGTGCGTGGTGCCAGACGGGTGCATATCACAGTCTCCGAAATCTTCGCGGATGAATGCGCTCGTGCCTTGCTTTGCAAAGGTAGTGCCACTGACTTCGGCGTCGTAATGATTGACCCGTCGACCGGGTGGACGAACGATTTGACGCGGCTGCCGCACCGGGGCGGACGCTAGCCCATCCATCTCGGACTTCAGTAGCCGGTAACGAGGAATATTGCTCGTCACAGCTAAAAGCTGCTGACGGCAATTTACGTCCACGTAACTGTAGCAGCATCGCCGATGAAGAACACAATGGTGGCCGGCCTGCGAAACGAGGTGGATGCGGGAGACTGGAAGTCGCGAGCGGCAAATGCCGAGTGCTTTCGCGTGTTCTGTTTCATACAACAGGTGCAACGCCGTAGAGACTAGCGAGACTTGGAAAAAATGCGCTTGCGCAAACAAATATTTCAATGATAGGTTACCGCGAGACTGTGATTTCGTCAGGTGCTGTTTTACATCGCCTGCCGTTTCGTTGCTTCGGTATTTTATTTGTAGCCATCGCGACGACTCACGCGCAGGCTCGGCTCACGACCGTTCACAACCGCGAAAACCGAAGAAAACAGACACGCGTATTTACACATTTTGCTGACCAAACTTCTTGCGTAGCTTCAACAGCGGTGCGCATGATGTGGGAAACTGAGTGCAGTCAGATCCGCCGAGGCATCGCGACAACTTGGCTTCCAGCAGCGGCCTTCTGTTTGGCAAGGTGCACTGCATGTACTTACTACGGTGGCTTGGCGTCATCGCTGCCCTCGCTACCATGCCCTGACTTCACCGGCTACATCAACAGACTTCGAGTTTCATTCCGCACACTTCGTGGCCCTGAACCGCGCTGCCAGCAACGTCCTTCCAATTTCCCTGCAAAGCTGGAATTCCACGTCGCCAGTGTCGAGTTCGGAGGCCACTGCAACGCGCTTACGATGGTCAATACTGCGTCATCAATCGCGCGGGCAAGCATTTTACGCACAAATCCACAGCATGCCTACACGGCCTAGCGTTTCCGCGACCACACATAACACATGCACTGTGCGCAGATAGGCGACACGTGTGTTTGTTTACATCGGTTTGTCACACACACCTTTCCGTTCTCGTCGCGGTAGCCTTGCTGGTGACACAACGAAACACAGCACCCTCCAACCATATTTAGCAACACGTTTCCGCCACAGCCACTGTGGAGAAACGTCGCGCACCGGCAGCCGCAGTTGGTAGCCACCCCACTCGGAGACAGTGTCGTCTGCTACGGCGCCCTAAACATGGAGGCTTGGAGTAGTTCGCGTAAAGGGCGCTTGGGGCGCCCTTTTACGAAAAGGGTCTATTACGTCCCAAAATCACGATATGATTATGAGAGACGCCGTAGTGGAGGGCTTCGGAAATTTTGACCATCGGGTGTTCCTTAACGTGCACTGACATCGCACAGTACACGGGCCTCTACCATTTCGTCTCCATCGAAATGCGACCTCCGCGGCCGGGATCGAACCCTCGACCTTCGGGTCAGCAGCCGAGCACCGTAGCCACTGTTCGATCGAGACGGACACTTTGCTCTATGCTGTCTTGACAAAGGCATACAGAAAAAAAAAAACTGCACAATGTCGATACTACGTGCGAGAAATAAGGGAAATGCGTCTGATTATACTGTGAGGCTTTTGTTTTAAGTAAGCGCCATGCTATAGGGTGCGCATTGTACAATCGGTGATGCAGCATCTGCCTAGAAGTGTTTTTTCACCGTAACGACGCACAAAGGTCGTGCGGCTATAGTGCAAACCCGTAAAAAGAAAAAAAAAAAGAAAACAAGATCCAGCCAGTTTCACACCATGAAAAACATCGGACAGTGAAGCTGTAATGATGATGATTATACGAATGTCGGTACAAAAAAGCTATCATCATAATAATTTATTTGATTGATTTCTTTAAGCCCTCCCCCCGTCTGTTCCCCTGATACTAATATTACTGCTACTACTACTACTACTACTAGTACTAGTGCAACCACTACTACTGCCACTACTGCTACTACTACTGCTACTACTGCTGCTACTACTACTACAACAACAACAACTACTACTACTGCTACTAGTACTACTGCCACTGTTGCTGCTGCTGCTACTATTACTACTCCTACTGCTGCTACTACTACTACTGCTACAACTACTACTGTTACAACTACTGATACTACTACTGCTACTGCTACTACTACTACTGCTACTGCTGCTACTACTACTACTGCTACTGCTACTACTACTACTACTTCCACTACTGCTACTACTACTGCTACTATTGTATATATACTGCTACCGCTACTACTACTATATACTGCTTCTACTGCTACTGCACACGAAAAGCTGGCACGTGGTTTCTCGACATTCCAATTCATTGATGGATAGAGTCCGCCAGAGTGACGCAAAGTTCTATTCATTTTTTTTCAACTCCTGGTCCTTACACTACACCCAGTACGTTTTCCAAGTAGACATCGCGTCACAAGACCTCGTTCTGACGTCCAGGACAGGAGAAATCATAGATCATTTCTTCGTAGAAGACATCCGCAATCTCCAACAGTAGTGCTATACCCCATTCTTCACATGTCGCCGTGATGACGAACGGATCCGATAACAAGTGCTGTCCAGCTGCTGCTGCTCAGAGATCGTGATGATGATGACCTTCTTCAAGAACTGTCAAGAACCCTTCCACGCATGCACACGGGTTCGTGAAACGTGCGTGCCTGCTCCGTCATAACGGACAAATATAAACGCTGCATGCCAGCTTACCACCTCTGTTGTTGGCAATACTCATGTGCGCTGTTGGCATTGTTGCGCAACTGTAAACAACTGGTTATATAACACGCGCGACTCTTCAAGGTGTCTGTGTCCGTATAACATTTGCACATACCTTTAGCATAATTTCGTAGCGTTTAACTCAATAAAAAAATTAGCAACAACCACTTTCCCGCCGCATGCTTCGCATAACATCAATTCCCGTGGTACTTGGGATCTGCCGAATTTCTTAGTGTAGGTAGCAATCACTGCCCCTTTTCTTTTCCGTAATTAGCACTTCACTTTCTTGCCCATGTTCGGGTTTGCACATATATTTTGTTGTGTTTTACTGCTAGTTAAAGTAGCGTTTCAAGCGCTTTGTTAATATTATTAATAATATTATTGTATTACTATTCTTTTTAACTTGCCAATCACAAGTTTTTTTGTCTTTTCTCTTTAGGTAAGAGTTTGTGGTATTCGAGTAGTAGTATATGCTTTATACTCACCGTATTTGTTTTTGCAACATTGCTTCGAGGGTCTTCCAGCTCCTTCAAGTAAATACACCTATGCAAACGGTGTAAGCACAATTTTTTTGGAAAGAAATATTGGCGATTATAACGTTAAACTACCCCGCACTGTTTCCTTCTGCATTGCTCATTAGCTGTTTATGATTGATCTAACTTTTCAGGATCATGCACACAGCGCCAGCTCGTAACGCGATTCAATAAATGGCATGAAATTAATTCATCGCTTAATCGCCATTTATGCATGACTGCATACAAAATAAGACAATAAACTACTTTCATTACGGCATATTGTTGGCCACTGGTTCTTCGCCGTTCGTCAAAATTTTTTGGCGTGCCATAAAATCGCCTGCTTGCTACGGGACTACGTGACGTCCCAAATCTGTGAAATCTCACGGCGTTAAAATGACGTCTGCACACTAAACAGCCCTTCACTATGCTGAATACCTAAACTTTTTTTTGGAATAGTTGGATAGTGTCTCCTTCGCAACGTAATCCAAGAAAGCTGCCCGCCGAACGCATGGCAGCGGAGGAGGAGGAGGAGGAAAAGAAAAGCGGAAAGACAGGGAGGTTAGCCAGTTCTCAGACCGGCTGGCTACCCTGTGCTGGGGAAAGGGGTAAGGGGAATAAAAGATGATAGAAGAGAGACTCAGAACAGCTGGCGAGATGGATTCATATGAGCATAACAAATATTTTCAATAGATTAGTGTGACGATGTTGAGCTGTTTGTGCACGTACACAACTTTGTGAGCTCATCCTTACTGAGAGGGAGCGAGGACGGGAAGTAAGCAGCGCTGCGCGTGTCTGCTTCTTTTCTGTCCAGGTTGCATTTTGCGCTGTACAAGCCAATTCAAGATCAATTACGACCAACTAATCCAGCTGTCGATTCAGTTTCCTTAGACCAGAAAACCGTGAACCTTGAACATGTGCCCAATCCAGTAGATCAAGTTGCGGGCAGGCGGGAAATCTAGGCTTTCCTTTGGACCCGAGTTCACTGCCTAATTCTTCACCTTGTTGAAAGCCGCCGCGATCCCTGCAAGCTGATAAGTAATGCAACATGATAAGCAAGGTGAAGTAGGTTATTCAGGGACTAAAGCGGACATCATTTTTAGCTCTGCCAGTTCGGTCTAACACTGCTGCACACTCGTGACTCCATCAGCTTGGATATAGAGCAGCGCTGATGGTGTTCTTTTTTCAATTAACGAAAATGAATTTTGCTTAAAGAGGCAGAGGTTCGATCGGCCCATAAAACGTTTACTGCCTCCCACCCGTATTTACGTCGTCGGTGAGTTAAATTTCAGGCTAGGCAGAGCAGAATGAAAGCTCGTTTTGTAACCGTATAGGTCCCATGCTCATCAGTAGCCTGTTCCGCAATACTGGGGCGCAAGACGCGACAAAGTCACATAAGCGGCCTAGTACCGCAGAGAGCCCACAGTGCGAGGTAGTGACACACGGAGGAGTATCTTCACAACATAAGCGCAGGACAAATTTCATTATAATAATTAATATTTGGGGTTTAACGTCCCAAAACCACCATATGATTATGAGGGACGCCGTAGTGGAGGGCTCCGGAAATTTCGACCATCTGGTGTTCTTTAACGTGCACTGACATCGCACAGTACACGGGCCTCTACCATTTCGCCTCCATCGAAATGCGGCCGCCGCGGCCGGGATCGAACCCGCGACCTTTGGGTCAGCAGCCGAGCACCGTAGCCGCTACACCACAGTGGCGGACTGAAATTTCATTATATAATTACTAGAGGCCGGATTTTTAGGCACTAAAAAATCGGGTTTTAGGCGCCAGAAATAGGCAGGCAAAACACAGTTTTAGGCCCCCAAAATCGTAAATATAGGCACACAATAAATTTTTACAAAAATTCAAATTTTCGAAGAAAGACGTGCGCGACCTGTGTCTACGACAGGAAAGCAAAAAAAATGTTATAGTTTATGATGGCACAAAGGCGGGAATGGTTTAGCATAGCCAAGCACTTGTCCTTTTACCCGCATGGTTTGCAGAACACGCCAGCCCCTGACAATATGCTTGGCGTGTTTTAGATGTGAAGCATCTTATGGCGAAGCTTAATCCGGTGGTGGTGGTGGTGTGCCACGTGACCACCCTTACTGTGCATGCGCAAGCCCTTTAAAAAAATAAAATTAAAAAACCTCCTCTCCCCCCTTTCTCTCCTCTAGGCATCCCTCCCCGCGGCAACCACACCCCTCACTGCGCATGCGCGTCCCCCCTCTTTCTCCTTTCCTACGCTCCCCGCTCTCTCCTCTAGGCATCCCTGCCCGCGGCGTCCCCACTCCCACTGCGCATGCGCGTCCCCCCCCCCTCTTTCTCCTTTCCTACGCTCCCCCCCCTCTCTCCTCTAGGCATCCCTGCCCGCGGCGTCCACACTCACACTGCGCATGCGCGTCCCCCCCTCTCTCTCCTCTCCTGCGCTCCCCGCCCCCTCTCTCGCCTCGCGACGCCGACGTGGGCAGCATCTGCTATCGAGTGTCTTGGTTGAAAAAACCGACTGCTCGCGCTGCACAACCGTTCACTGGCCACCCTGTATATATGGCACTGGATCTTGACCTGCAAGGTGGTGCCGGTGGGAGATTTCTCCTGTGCGTTGTTGAACAATAAAAACTAAAAGCGGACTGCGGGTCTCTGTGTCCAGTCGGAGTCATCTGTCTCTCATTGCCCATTAGCAGCGATTGGCATGTTCCAGTAGGAAACACCGCTCCATCACTGCGTGCTTTGCGCCTGCCCAGTTTTCTCTCCTGCGCAACGCTGTGATGAGCGCCAGCGTCAACGCCGCCGCCAGTGTAAGCGTTAGCGCCCGCTGCTTCACATCTACACATGGTTCCCTTTAGCGGGAGATGGTGTAATTTTTTTGGTGCATCGTCCCTTAGAGCTGTTCCAGCGGCGCGACGCTGTGTATCGTGGTAAGGATACATGATCTATGCCAGCCTCTCCAAACGTGCGCGCATAGAGGGATCCATCCCACAGAAACAGGCAGTACACTACAAAGAAGACCGAAACTACACAACACCGCTTGCGTGCACGACCTGGCTTGGGCATGTCATGCGAATATAACCTGAAGCGTATGCGTCGTGTGATTTTCCGGCTCCGAGCTGCTCCGATACCGAAGAGGGCAGGGAAGGAATTTGGCTTGCGAAGTCTACACGGGGCAAGTGGCAAATGTTTCAAGCTCACCTCCTCGCATTATGCTTTCGCGGCTCGTAATGAACCAATTAAAAAAATCTTGTGGTACAAAGCTCTTCATTGGACACGCAACAACTTCCAGTGTCTAACTAAAATTTCTCATGTGACCTGGTGAAGCGCCCTTTAAGAAGTAAATTACAAACAAAACAAGCCAAGTGCACATCTGATTTTTTTTTTACCTACACTTACTTTCCCCCTGACGGCACTCCACCGTTTCGCATTCGGTCTCCACCTTCCTGAGGCTGCACACAGAGACACCTCTTGTTCCCTTACCCCCCTCCACCCCCCCCACAGACACACACACCCAGGTATTCAAGGAGGTGCTTAAATTCTTTGAGAACACTGAACTGGAAAACCGGCTGTAAAAGCCGCCCGCCGCGTCATCGGCCATGGATGCCACTCTCCTCTTCTTCCCCTCTCCTCTTCCCACCTTTACTTTCCTCTCCCCATTCCACTGTATACGCTGGGACGTGCTCCCATTTAGGGTTGCAGAAATGGCGTCTTTTCCTCTCCTCCTCCTCCCCCTCCTCCAACCACTCGCGCCATGTAAGTGCGGTGGCGTAAGGTGGCCGGCGCGTCCCATTTCGCTGCTGCTAGCGGTTGCTTTCCGAAAGTTTGTTGAACTAGAGAACTAGGTTGCACCCCATAGAGTTACTAAAGCTTGAATAACGGTCTCCAACTGTACTCGAAAGGAAAATTTGAGGTTAAATAGTGTTCACATAGGCGTCGATTTTTAAAATAGGCATTTATAGGCATTTAGGCACGAACGCCAAAAATAGGCATTTATAGGCAGTATAAAAACACTATAAAAGCCCTCCTTAACCTATAATTCATGCTCATATATCAAAATCGCACGATAGGAACGCAAGGAACAAGATAGGCATTTGCCTAAAATCCGGTCTCTGATAATTACATGATTGATGTGCTGAAAAAAAAATTCGTCTCAGTTCTGGGTTTCCCTGTGCCCAGGCGACAAACCACTGTCGAAAGTGGGGAGAGAGGGGGCTCCACCCCTCTAACTTTTCTCAGGGGGGAGGGGGGGGGGGGCTTGCGCACCCCTTGCCCTTCAAGTGAGATACGCCTGTATGCCCTTAGCCTCCTGCTTTGAACAGAGTGATAAAATAATTTATTAACAAGCTTTTGTTGATTAGTCTTTTCAAGACTTACGTTAGATGCAGCAAGGCATTTCCGCTTCGACGTGTGCTTCGTGTGTAAGAACGACGGGCTCGTTCGTACTGTAATAGCATATTTACAAAAAATCTGTATCGTGTGAAAATATAAGTCAGTTTCGCCGCAACGGCGAAGCAATGAACGCGATAGCAACATTCCAACTCTGGCGAAACACTAGAGAGCTTTAGAATTAAGGGAACCAAGGAGCTAGGGGGCCCAAGAAATTTGCGATCCGCCAGGACGCATGGTCAGAATGCAAGCCACTCTCGGACTCTCGCGCTCGCGTTGTCCCAAGACCTTGTAGCGCCCTCCTTTGGGCGGCGAACAAAACCGGAGAGCTCGTGGCCTCAAGAGAAGAAAATAAAGACGGCGCTTGGCAGTGGCACGTGAATTCCCTGCTCGCGTTCTCTGCTCGCATCGATTCTGGTCACAATGTAAGATATGTACTGTGATTCTGGTTCAGCCGTCTCGTTTCTTCCCTCCTGGTGCATAAGCCTACAAGAGCCAAAGCGTTCCCACGAGCTCGCGCCACCACGAGCTACGGTGGTGGTGGTAACAAGTTTATTAAAAAAAATCGCAGCATATGCACGGAGTGAATGATGATGAGTGGGCGAAGCTCCGGAGGTTTATCAGTAAACCATCACGATGCCATGTGTTGTATGGCATCGCGATCGTCATCGTCATCAGCGTCATCGTTATGACGCATAGTGGGTACATTCCATGTGGTGTGCCGTGATGGCAGCGTCATCGTCATCACACAGGACCTTGCAAATCGAGGTGGCTACTACGTACTA
Organism: Rhipicephalus appendiculatus; assembly: GCA_030522465.1. Taxonomy (NCBI): domain Eukaryota; kingdom Metazoa; phylum Arthropoda; class Arachnida; order Ixodida; family Ixodidae; genus Rhipicephalus; species Rhipicephalus appendiculatus. Next base: position 1,198 of record JALIZH010020875.1, on the reverse strand, counting down.
CAAATTACAGGGGACGCACGCCTGAGGTACATCATCAAAGACGTGATGGTGGTTGGTTGAATGTGGTCAAACGATGTGCATGTGAGACCATAACGCGATGCCATGTGTTGTATGGCATCGCGATCGTCATCGTCATCGCGCAGGTGGCTACTACGTACTACAAACAAGGGACGCACGACCCACGGCATAAGGAGCTTCGCCCCTAAAACTGAAAAATTTGCGGCCTGGGCCCAGGCCGCCCCTGAGGAGGACCGGGGACCCTGTCTCCTCGCTGCCTCATGGGAGCCACGGAGCACTTCTTTTTAGGGGCGAATCTCCTTAGGGTGTGGGTCTGTCCCTCCTCTGTAGTCGTAGTAGTAGTAGGTAGGTAGGTAGGTAGCCATGTGTAGTGGAATGTACCCATTCCACGTGATAAAGATGACGATGACGCAGTATAGTGGAATGTACCCACTACACGTGATAACGATGAAGTATAAGCGCGTTCTAGCATAGTGGAATGTACCCACTACACGTGATAAAGATAACGATGACGCAGTATAGTGGAATGTACCCCCTACACGTGATAATGATGAAGTATATGCGCGTTCCAGTATAGTGGATTGTACCCACTACACGTGATAACGATGACGCTGATGACCATGAAGTATAAGCGCGTTCCAGACCACACATTCTCTCTCTGCCATGGATGAAAACGATCGAGCTTCGCCCACTCATCGTATCATTCACTTCGTGGATATGGCGTGATTTTTTCCCCAGCCGACTGGCCACGAGTCACCACGAGTCACCCAAAATCGAAAACTAGCGCGGGTCGCCAGCAATACGACCCAAACACAGCTTGGCAACGTGCAGCATGGCCCGCGCATCGCATATTTTAATTTCGCCGCGTGTGGCGTCCCGAGCGTTTCACCCAATACCGCGTGCGTTTGTATTCTGCAGTTACTATCCCGGAGAACAAATGGCGCATGGCGTATAATGTCCATTAGGCCTTTATTTGCTATGGAGAAGTCGCGTGATTGACAGACACGCCGAGGCACCACGATCGACGAAGTCTGTCTTCCGAGAAGAAGCTGCTCAAGTGCCTAGCGTTGTTGAGACTTTTGAGAGTGCCTTGCACTTCTGGACGCTGGTGTGCGTTTGCCAGACTTTTGAAATGTCTCCAACTCCTTGGAAAAATGTTGGTGCTTTGTAAGTATATAAT
>JALIZH010020872.1:0-30917 GCA_030522465.1 Rhipicephalus appendiculatus | reverse complement strand
TTTTGCATTACGAAAGCATCTTTTTTGTCGAACTAATGACGCATTTGTTTATTTATCGAATTTCTTACAATAAATCGCCTTTATTGAATGGCGCAAATTAATTACGCGGAATCCTTAAGTAAAACACTGCAAAAGACTTAAGTAGAAAGCAAAATACTTAAGTAGAAATACTTAAGCAGAATACTTAAGTAGAAAGACTTAAGCAAAAGACTTAAGTAGAATGACTTCAGTAGAAAAACTTAAGCAAAAGACTTAAGTAGAAAGACTTATGCAAAAGACTTAAGTAGAAAGACTTGACCAAAAGACTTAAGTAGAAAGAACGAAAAAAAAGATTTCTAGCACAATTCTGCCAAAGATCGAAATGGGTCAGGTATTTTTTTTTTTTCACAGAGCTTCACAGTTGACAAAACATTCGTGAACTGTGAAGCATTGGATGAATGAACTGTGAAGAAACAATCGTCAACTGAGAGAGAATTCTGCGTCAGTTTGCTCAATATATTCGTGCTGCAATCAGCTGGATATACTTTCTTGTCGGAATGACCTTCACCGAATCTTCATTAAGCAAATATTTGTACACCTTTGAAAGGAACAATTCTACCGACACTAACAGCAACACGTTGAAACGTTGTCAATTTATTTTTTGTGTGCTGGGGAGTATAAAACATTAACTGCGATATAACACCTATTGTCAGTGTCAACATCTGTCCCATCACCTCAATAAAGAGGTGCGGTATAAATTTCGGTCTAATGCTTATTTCCGTGTACTCCATAAAACGACATCAAATTGTGCTGCTCATTCCTGCAGCGGCGTTGTATTGAACCTTGCCTAAGCCTCGTATACGAACACTGTGAACTCATCCACTGAGCTATCTTCTGCTCTGGAAAACGAACTAGAAATTTTCGTTTCATAATAAAAAAAGAAACGTTTAGTGGTGAAGCTGCTACCAGTGTCACCGGAAACACAATCCTGTTCTTTAAAGGCATTCGCGTATCAGTGTCCAGAAATTAACATAAAAGAAAATAATCTGTGTTTCCTTTTACGGGAGTCGTCAGCCACTTTTCATGCAGTGACGCCATCTCAGTCGAATAGGTTACTGCCATGAACAACTGCCACGTGGAGAGCGCTGTGGGCGGCAATAAATGCTGCCTCTTGAATTCTGAATAGCGCCCGGAGATTGGCCGTGTTGAAAGGAAAGACTAAAAATGGCCGGCAACGCAGCAAGCCGCTCTAAAGAGCTCTACACGATGATACAGTGAACACAGGGTGAAACGGGAGCATTCTGCTTAAGCCGTACATGGATTCTCGCTGAAGCCTTGGAAAAATTCACTTTGAAACAAAAAAAAAATGGCGGAGTTTTCATTCAGACGCCATGGATTGAAACAGCGAGACGGGACGTTTCTGAAGACTAACATGGTTGCTTATAGGTTGTCTCTAGGCCCTAGTTGGTTGCTTCTAGGTTGTTGCTCGGTCTTAACTAGGTGATCGCGTGATGTTTCTGCGTTTATTCTCAGCGCAAGCAGCTTCGAATTAAACTACAGAGAGTCACAGACGCGACATGGTTTTCCAAACCGCAGAGACAGACTCTCGCGCTGAAACCAAGCGTTCGCAGCTCTCATAGATCTAGGGGCACGTCGTCGTTGGCGTAGGCCTTTCGTCGCTTCTGGGTCTTCTCGCAGCCGTGGTTGCGTTTCCCGTTCCCTAGTATTCTCTCGTTGTACGTACTCTGGGTTCTCCGGCTCGCCGCCGTCGCTTCGCAGCCATTTTTTTGGGTTAACTGTCACTTTCTTCATTTTTAGTGGACCAGTGGTGAGTAGTGGTATTCACCCCATTTCTATGGCCCATACCCGTTTATGATCATAGTTTTCTGATAGGCCACGCAAACAAATTACGCCTAGTTTAAAGAGCTTTGCTGTCAGCAAAGAAAAAGCTAGAGAAACGTGTCCCTTGTGCTTTCCTGGCTTACATTTGCTACGTCAGGGGTAACTGCGGCCGTCGTATGTTTGTTGGGGCGTATGTTTCATTGTGTCAAGGACCGGACTGAGAATCATTACTAGCAAGATCAGCTCTGCTACTGCAGCTGCTAGTAGCTGCAGCTGCTTGCTTAGAAAGAAGTGAGCGGCATAGAACGCAGTGGTGAGTACAAACATCGGCCTCTATAGACCTTTTCACAGGTGGCTCCCTGGGCGCCGCCATAGTCCTTTCTGGGATTTGCTAAATAAATTTTCTGTTTCAAGACTACGTGGCTTGCAATAAACGTATTGATGTTGACGTGCCAAATTTCATTGTCCCTTCGTTTTTGCGGGAATCGAAACATGATGAACGTTTCAGATTTATGCATCAATTACCTGTGAACCGAATTTTTCGGGCTAATATTGGGAAATAAATGTCTCGTGGCATAAAAACTCTTAAATGAACTCCCGTAGTTAAGTTAAGGTTGAGATTCATTGTATGTTGATGAAATACTGCGCTGATTTACATTTCCCACTTTGTCGGGTGCTCAGAAAGATGTCCAGAAATACACGTAACAAGCTGCGACTACCTCTTTCACGTGATTGACTCGAAAATAATTAACGACGCTCGAAAATATTTAACGTCGTAGGTAGCCGTAGCAACTGAAGTGTTAAAGTGCTAAACACGTGGATGAAGTTCCTATTCCGGGCTTGAAGGAAGGAAATGATGAACATTACGCAATGCGATGGAGAGAAAGAAAGAAAGGAAAGAAAGAAACAAAGAGAAAAGGGAGAGAAACTGGGAAAGTAAGAAAAAAGGAAAAGAAAGCAAGAAAGTGAGAAAGAAAGAAACAAACACACAAAATAACTAAATGAAAAAAAGTGAGAAAGTAAGAAAGAAAGAAAAGAAAGAATGATGGAAGGAAAGTGAGAAAAAAAAGAAACAAAGAAAAGAAAGAAAGAAAAAGAGAAAGAAGCAAGGAGAAGAGGAAAGTGAGAAAGTAAGAAACAAAGAAAAGAAAGGAAGGAAGAGAAAAATAAAGAAAAAAGAAAGAAAGGAAGAAAGATAGAAAGAAAGAAAGAAAGAAAGAAGGAAAAGAAAGGAAGAAAGAATGAAAGAAAGAAAGAAAGAAGGAAAGAAAGAAAGAAAGAAAGAAAGAAAGAAAGAAAGAAAGAAAGAAAGAAAGAAAGAAAGAAAGAAAGAAAGAAAGAAAGAAAGAAAGAAAGAAAGAAAGAAAGAAAGAAAGAAAGAAAGAGCAGCATGTCTGGTCCTCACACAGCAAGCTTCGCTAGGCCCCATTTTCCCGGCAGGGCAAGGAACTCTGAGTTTTTGTCTTTTCTTTGTAATATTCACAAGTTCAGGAGCGCCGCGATAGACAGGATCACGTGATGTTCCGCGCTGAAGTCGCGCACGAGTATTTAAAATATAAACAGGTTACATTTTGCAAAACGCCCGATGTCACTACTGTAGGTGGTTACACTGTTTTTTCTGCTGTCGCTCTTTTGCGAACAAATGCTCTCCATATACGTTGAGCTCATTGCTCACTCATCTGCTATATTTTTTTATAGGAACGAAAGAAACGCGATTAGTTTTAACTGCTAATCCGGAGACGACAGCTGTATAGAACACGGATTATCTGATAAGCTCATGGGTTTCCGTGAAGCGAGGCATTGCTGAGATCAAACTCTCTCGACTCCGAAGCGTACACAGTGTCGTGGGCAAACACTGATTCATAAACTAACAAGAACAGGACACGAAGAAAACAATATAGAGAATTGTAAGTGCAGATGACGCTGCTTTCAAGCTTATTATTTTTCTATCTCCGATATTCTATGCCGCGCGGTCAATGACGCGCTCAGTAATGGTAGGCATGTAGCCGACGAAAACAAGGCACACAATTTTTTGTTGATATGCTATAATTTTTAGGGCTGTTGACCGCAAGCCAGCTAGGCTGTGGACGTACGTGGATACTTATTCTTTGTACGTAATAAATTTTCTTTATACACTTTCTAATACACAGTTCAGGAATGGTACATGGATGCATACATGATTAGCAGACAGCACACTTTTACAATAGTAAAAGTTATATCAAACTTCTTTTGAAACTTGTGGTCATTCATGCATCATGAACAGATGTCATGATGACGTAGTTTCCAATAGAGGAGGACTACATGTGCTGGCAGTCCGTTCCATTCGTTTACATTTCAGAAAAAAACATGATTTTGATTGTGTCAGTGTGTCAGAGTCAGGCACATGTACCGTAGGTGTATGGTCACGACGTCCATAGGTGTATGGTCACGACGTCAGGAGATGAGTGATGCTGGATTATTCAAGACTAACCGAAGTGCTGAGCTCCTGCCCTAAATCGTATGAAATAAGCATGGACGTGATGCTTCTCTGCGGGTTCAGAGGGGAGTGAGATTCAGTGCAGCCTTCATTTCTATGGCGCTTCCCATGTGATGGTAATTAGAATAGGCTGAGCCGCGCAATTCTCAACGCTTTTAACGCTCCTAATTGAGATGCCGTGTTGCGGGTCCTGTTCTGATGAGACATATTCCAACTGTGGTCGATCATGCGTCGTGTATATCAACAGTTTAATTCATAACGGCGCGAGCAAAAACCTTCTGCGGGAATATCCAAGTGTGCCATCAACTTTGTTCGTTAAGAAATGGATGTGGTACTTCAAAGAGAAGTTATGGGCTAAACGGACAGCTAGAACATTGGCGTAACGCCTCGGACTTTAACGCATACGGCATCGTTCAATGCAGTGTTATTGTCGGTGATCGCGTAAATGCCAGAGTGTGCTCGGCGGCACGCGTCGTGCATGTGATCTTATCAGAACTCGCGGAAACATTCGACACGGCGCCGTTACATTATGGCATAGTCTGTACCGAGCGATAACAAGTCGAAGTGTTGAAGAAGGCAGAACCTGGTGGCCATACCCAGAACAGAAAAAAAAAACAATTACGCGTGTGCAAATTAGATATTCCCTTTGGTAATGGGTGCGAAAAAAGAATGGTTGTACGAAGGTCTATAGGATTTGAGTTGTGTTTGAATACCTAGAGTTAGAGCGCCGACTCAGTCCTGCTGAATATCAGTGGATATCAGTGCATAGTATAATCTATCTATTACTCGGGGAAATGTTTTTCTGGTGCAGACGACCTCGCGTAAGATGAAAGTTTGCACTAAGTGACGTTAGAAGAAGTTAAATTTGTAGATCGGAGGGCAAATTCCTGTGTCGGAACACATATCAGTCCACTGTATACTGGAAACTGCAGCTGTCGGCGTATTTTTATACTTTCCCGAAGATTCTCTTGCAAGCTACCTGCCCGCTGTTCAGAGTTAAACAAAGAACGACGGATAGCTGTTTTCGCTGCAATGGGCAGCTGCATATCGCAATGATTCGGCAGCAAGGAAACATTACAGGTGAACACGGTGGGGTATAATAAAAGTTTTCTCGAATACGGCCGTTTTTCACCGCCCTGTTTGAACTTTGGTCACCCAGATTAGACCAATGGATTCATTTGCTCTTTATAATGTTGCTCGCAAATAAGCGACGTAGTGCGCAGCTTCGGTGTTTAAAGACAATAAGCCTTTCTTTTGTTTGTTTGCTGAACGTTCCTAATGAAATTGCAAACTTCGTCAAAACAAATCGATACTACACAGGTCCACTATACATTGGATTATATTATGATAGAGAATCAGAGTATTATGCAATGAGAAAAAAAATTAATGCTGGCATGAAAGAGAAGTAGCTCGTGGAGGACTGGGTAAATAGCAGATCCTTCGGAGAGGCCTTCATGATACATTAGCCATGAAATAGGCTGCAAATGATGATGATTAGCTAAGAGGGTTTATTTTATTACCCATATGTATCTTTGAAAAAAATTGAAGGACACTTTGTACATTCCAAAGTGTGTTCGGCGAAAGCGTGTGGCCATTCCACTGACTATGCCATGTCTTTCAACTTCTACACTCTCAGTGGGATAATACACAAACCGAATGTGTGCGTGTTTTCTTTTTTTAATTTTTTACCGCGAATCGCAGCGAGACGCGAGACTAATGTTCCTCCGTTCGCATGCGTTAGTATTTTCTCGTGCTTTGCGCATCATGCATATCACTGTAAAAAAAGATCGAGTAAAAAGGGTGCTTTTTGTCACACAATAATCGTAATCTATCTTGTGTTCCTTTCCTTGCATTATCGCCGCGCGCCCGGCGCTTTCAGGCCACGAACGACATGCGCGTTATCAGCGTCACATAGCATTCTTGATAGGAAAGTGGCCAGCGCCGAGTTTTCAAGAAAGGAAGCGCAGGCAAGCCAGATGACGATTATTGTGTGACAAAAAGCACCCTTTTTACTCGATCTTTTTTTACAGTGTACGCCATCCGCGTTCCAGCGCTTAAATTGACGGGCCCTTTGTAAATTCGAGAGTGTATTCCGTGAACGCCTGTGTCCATTGAGACGGCGCCGGTCAGAATGATTGCTTGCGTAGCGTCGCTGTGCCCAGCGTTTGCAAAGCGCGAGCGCTGTAGAGTCCGACGCGACCAGCGTCCGTTTGCGCATCCCGGCGGCCACCTGGTTCCGTGCCAGAGCTCGGACAGACGGACGGACGGACGGACAGGCGGACAGATGGACGGACGGACGGACGGACGAATGAACGGACGGACAGACAGACAGACAGACGGACAGACAGACAGACAGACAGACAGACAGACAGACAGACAGACAGACAGACAGCCGGACGGACAGACGGGCGGATGGACAGACGGACGGACAGACAGACAGACAGACAGACAGACAGACAGACAGACAGACAGACAGACAGACAGACGGACGGACGTGAGCATGAGACATTAAAGGCTTTCGCCTTAAAAATGTAGGTTAGGATAGCTGGCTCTATAGTCGTCTACCTTTCACGTTTTCACACCCTCCTAAAACATGGACGGCTTAACTAAAAACACATTGTTGAAAATGAAGGATATCTTCTATAAAATTTGTGGCCACTTTACTTTCATTTGTAAATGTGGTGTAAGGTAGATTCCAGTTCCTTTCCCTGCCGACAGATATTGTGCTCGGCTCCTGACTCGAAGCCGCGACTTCGATCCCGATCGCATTTACACGGAGGTGAACTGCTAAGAGGCCAGTGCGATGTCAGCGCACGTTCAATCACACCGGATGGTTGAAATACCCGGAGCCCCTTCGCTACGGTGTGTCTTATAAATATATCGTAGTTTGGACACGCATAAACCCAGATGTTACTGTATTATTAGACACGCATTGTACTAGATAGTACCCGCCACCCGCTCGCTGGACGAGGACACATCCGCACTATCTTCCTTTATGTGTATCCAAGCCGATGTGATCACAATTACGTAAAAATAGAATAAGCAAGGTCACTCGAGAGGCCTTGTAATGACATGTCCGTGGATCGGTGCGTAGATGCGAACAAAACAAAGCACCGGATGTAATAAAAACATGAACTACAACACATGCATAAGCTTAAATAATCATACGGGAAGCGGCGGCAGACGGTTTCCAGGAAACGTGCAACAAGAGAATTGCATTCCTTCAACGTTGCCCGATGTATCACGTGCGCTACGCTCAGTTCAATTGTTCAACATTTTTACATCTGATTTATACCCTCAGTCATAATATATAAGCGGTTTTGATACGCTAGAGTCGCTTTCGAAATCTAGAAGATCAACGAGTCCTTACTAATTAGTTGAAATCTAAAATTCAACCTCAAGTAATTTATTGTTTGCTTGTGCGTATATGTGCGCGTGAGAGTGAAAACGATGTGTCCATGATCGTTGACAACCATTGCCAAGTTGGGTCGATTCTTTTGACGTGTAGCTACGATAAGGCATTACAGGGATAATATTCGTCCAAACAACTTGGCGAAAGTGCGACTCGTTCAAAAGCGTAATATTGCAGTATTGTTCCATGCAGTAACAGCTGGTAAAGAGATATATTTATCTGCGCAGACAATTTCACGACGCCAAACATTTCCACTCCGTTTAACAACTCTTTTGGTAGAGCTAACGAGTTTCTCAGCCGGTCCACCGGTCCGGACGATAAAACCTAAAGTACGCTTGTTATTACAAGGCAGATGCGGGGCCCCGACAGCCACAACGTCTGCTTATATTCTTGCCAACTCAGCGCCGAAATACCGAGAGGAATATCAGCACAGTCGCCAGCAGCAGCAGTGGCAGCAGCTGCGGCGCTCTGTGGGCTCACCTGTTGAAGCAGCGCCGAGTTCGCTCCGCCGCCGCCGCCGCTGCGTTGGAACTTGTTGCCGCAGGCGCGCTCACGAACGGCTCCTAGGTCTCGCCGACGTCACATTCTGAGTGACTTCGGTGACTGCGTCGCGGTGCCTCGTAGAGCAAGTCTCCGGCGGTGGCCGACCGACGTGTCAGGTTGGAAGGCATCAAAGAACAGGCTTGATCGCGGACCAAGTTGGACACGATGGGGTTTCCGTCGCAGTTCGTTTTCCGATCAGCGGCTCCAAGATATCCAACAGTAGATCGAGAAAGAAACAAAGAGGCCTAGGCCAGCACCACGACTAGTAAAACGGAGAGGTTCTACGGCGAAGGTGTCGACGACAATCTTCTTGATGGTACGTGACGTGGTACGAGTTGAACTGTAACACTCCGCACCGATCGTTGTCGCCACGGATCCGCCGATCGTGTTGGCTTCACTTTGCCCGGGGCTGCGCGAACAGCACTCGCTCACTCCGTTGCTACGGCCGCAACTAGCTCGGGGCCCGCCAGGCGCAGAGCTCGAACTCCCCCTTCCGTAGCAGACGCCGCGGCCGGACGCAGGCGAGGCGAGGTGGGGAGAGCAAGCGGCAAGCCGCGCGGAGCGGAAGCGGTGGGGCGCGCGCGTGCGCGACGGCGGCGCAGCCTGGCGGCGGTTGGGAGCCGTGAAGGAGAACTACGATCTTCCGGTGAAGCCGAGCGAAGAGGGAACTTTCGAAACACCCAGCGCAGCAAGCGACTAAAGTTCAATCATCGAATGCCGCCTTTTCGATGCTTGATCGCACTGGTTCTCAGCCATGGGTGTTCGGGGACCGTTGTGGACCGGTGGAAGTAATTGGGCGAACCCTTGCAGCAAGGGAAAGCGGGGTCCAAATATTAAAGCATCATTCAACGTAAAATAGATTAATTTTATTTCTACCTGAAAAAAAAAAGAACTGGCAAATAAAGTGCCAGGTTTATCTAATCTCAACAGCTTGCAGATTAGTTGTGCGGTCTGCAGACACGTTCAACCTATATCTATAGCTGCGCTTGATTGTCAAGTATGCAATACTGGAAAAAGCATGGTACGAATATGTCATAAAAAAAAAGCAAGAAAAGCATTACAGTCGTCTCACGGAGAAGGGCAAGCACAAGTCACATCCCCATATCGCGAAAAATGCTATGAAGTGAAGCGTACCAAAAATCGGAAGGCGCCGTTGTCATACGTCATAATGTGGCTTCTAAAAACGCGTCTTCTTTATTCTTTTTTATTGCTCCCGAGCGTGGGTTTCGCGGACTGCCCAAAATAGCTTCGCGGACACCCATTTCGAGAACCACTGCTCTATACATTCACATAGACCTCCCTCATTTTTCTTAAGCACTCAGCTTTGTTTTCAAGTACAAGTTCTAACTTACCTTCATATTGATGCCGTTTCGCAATTACACTTACCACAGACGGGTACATCCTAAAATTTTCTGTAATACAGACCTATTTCACTGCCTCAAAGACGCAAAAGAAACACTTTTTATTCACTGTAAAATCAAATTTCATCACATTTGCTTTTTTACTTAGCAGGTTGGATCCTTTCACTTATTTGTAGGATATGCTAAGGTGCTGTAGTGCGCAATGTAAACTGATATTATACCCCGATGAATTTTAAGGTGTGTACAGTGCGTGTGAACATGCGCTACGCTAACTTCGGTTGTCTTTTTTTTTCCCTATTTGCTGTATAATGCAATAAACATTGGTGTGAGATCGGTGCTCCTGCTGGCTTACCGGTAATTCCGTGCTCAATCTGCGGCGCTGGAAAAAATATTTCACCATAAGCCTTTACAGTGTCACAGTACAGGCCCTCATTAGATCGCAGCCATGAAACAAGCTTACAAAAATTATTATTAAAAGAGCCTAGTGATGCAACTTGAGTTCCGTTGATGTGCACTATCACAGGAAATATATGTGGATCACAATCGCATAAGGATATAATAGCTCTGTTTAAACCAATGCAATAGCACGCAAATAAGCAAAATTGCAAGTACGACGATATGTGCGGACATATTGCTTTTGCTTTACGCATCTTTGTTAAATTAATTGCTATGCAAAATCTTGCAAGGGGCACCATTGATCATAGCCGTTGCGAAAATATATACACCGCTGTGTACAGCATAACATCATCAGTGTTGATTGACCTCTTGCTTGTATAGTACGCTGCTGCTTTACAAATGGTAATGTTATCGGTGGAAGATTGAAGAAACTTTCCAATAGTTTGACATATTTATTAAGTAATACATGCATTACGGATGGTAAAGGTATCATTTTTACAACACTTGTGATGATGAGCGCATTCCCATAATTATAAATTGTCAAGAATGGTCGGACATCTATGCAATGAAATAGCAGATCAGATGGGCAGCTAAACCAACTAAGCCTGAAAAATCAGCAGCTCTATTTCGCTCTTAGCACTCTACTGCACGTCCTATTACACGAATACTGGTTTGAATAACGCGAGGCGTAATGTTGATGTGACTACAACGCGACGGCAGTGAGAAATCCTTGGTGAAAAATTTCTAGGTGTAGTGTACTTCGACCACAGGTTCAAATTAGAGCCCCGTATTTAGTAATTAAATTTGCTTTCAGAATTATGATGATGTATTTGAAGTGAAAAAAGGGATAAATACATCATAAGTACATATAGAAGCAGGACCCGTAGTTACAAACTGAATTTGGTGCTCCTGTGCACGATAACATTATGAATAACACTATCAAAATGGCATTACGTACACTTAATAATGAAACAAAGCTAATCTGATAGAAGTAATAAAACTAACCTAAAATCAGCGTTAACAAAAAGCATTGAAGAAGTAATGTGGTCTAGTCAACGGAAGTAAGAAAATCACAGCATATCCACGGAGTGAATGCTGATGAGTGGGCGAAGCTCCGGAGGTTCATCGGTAAACCGTGAATCTTCCGTGAAATCCGCCCAGTACATCATCAAAGACGTGACAAACACTGTTTGTATATATACAAGAAATTTATATTATTTGTGAGCCGTGATTTTCCGTTTTGTTTTCGTTTCTTCGTTGGTCGTGGTTACCATTTACATAAGCCGTGGCTTCCGTTCCCCCCTTCATTATAATGGCTTTATGGTCGGTTAAATGGAGGGAGAGCGGTTCCTGGATGGGTCGTAGTGGAAAGTTCGCAAAGACGAGATCGATGCAGGTTCCTCGGATGGTGGTTGGTTGCACGTGGTCAAACGATATGCAAGTGAGACCATATCGCGATGCCATGTGTTGTATGAGCCAACTGTTTTCAGTGATGTCAACGTTAAAGTCACCCACCAGTAGGGTAACGGGACACGCTTATTCTTCATAGTCATCGTCACTATGCGTCATCGTTATGACGCATAGTGGGTACATTACATGTGCTGTGCCGTGATGGAAGCGTCATCGTCATCTCACAGGGGTGGCTACGACAACGACGCGGGACAAGCCTACGCCCTAAGGAGCTTCGCCCCTAAAAACATGGTAGGCATGGGCGTCGGCAGGGGGGGTGCAAAAGGGGCACTTGCCCCCCCTCAAGCCTCACCAGCAGTTGCCCTCACCCAAGCTAGACCAGTGCTCTCCCCCTCCCCCCAGCCGCGATGCAACGCTCGTTTGCACCCCCCAAGAGAAAATCCTGGCGACGACCATGATGGTGGGAGACATTTTCAAAAAAAAATGAATAGCAACGCAGTATACAAGAAAAAAAAACAGAAAAATAAACAACATACAATAAGCAAAAAAGGCCCATCATATCAAAAGCACACTTCGTAGATGTCTGCGTGCAGCACAAGCCTAGTCGTTAGGTGAATAAAAGTTCATCCCCTAATGACACCTGGGTAGTTGTGGTTATCGACAGGCTTTAACAACCGTGCGGCTTTTTGAAGACTAATTCAGCTGAGCTACGTTTCTTGCAGCGCAGACAGTTTGGTTCAAGAATACTATTCATGAAATCGTTGTCTGTTAAACATTTTCGACACCCAAACGTGTTTCACATTAAGCAGATGTTCAGCTGTAGGTCACGAAAAGGAAACGAGGCCCATTCTGTGGTGCATTTGGAAGTAGGTTAAACACGAAAATGTACGAAAATGTACGAAACACGAAAAGTACGAAAATGACTTAGACGGGTGGCAGGCTTATGCACGCGAAACTCTCAATGTTACAATATCCTATCGTCAGAGAGGTTTGCAAATTCCATAAGCTATTACTGCTGCGAGGGTATTTATCCTCACGCAGTGTATGGACCTTCCAAATGTTTAAGTTTAGCCGTCGCGTAGATTCCCGGTCAAGTGCCATAGGTGCATTACAAAGTTGTAAAGCTTTGCCTAATATTTGAGTTCGTGCCAGCAGAGTGTCGAAGGTAGAAAAGGTGATGTGTAGAGGCCGGATTTTTAGGCACTAAAAATCGCGTTTTAGGCGCCAAAAATAGGCAGGCAAAACACAGTTTTAGGCCCCTAAAATCGTAAATATAGGCACAATAATTTTTTTTTTCAAAAACTCAAATTTTCGAGGAAAGACGTGCGCGACCTGCGTCTAGACAGGAAAGCAAACAAATTTTATAGTTTATGATGGCACAAAGGCGGTAATGGTTTAACATAGCCATGCAATTGCCCTTTTTCCCGCACGGTTTCCAGAACACTGGCTCTCCTTTTATTGTCCAGCATGGTGAGTTAAGTGACCACCGTCGAATAAACACGCTCCTGGCTGTGTTTCTTTTCAGCATGGCTGAGAAGGGCAGCACAGGATCCAATAGCCAGACCGATAAAAAGCCAGAAGGGTCTGTTAGCCTCGTATTGGTCGGGTCTAATCGCGCAGGGTCAATTTCTCCTCTTTGTGTGAACACCATAAAGGGCCCCTTACCAGGTTTGAGCGTTTCGAGCTAGAAGTGTAATGCATGCAGTGCGCGCTAACGATCACGTCTGCGAAGACTTTCAATGCTACGCGCCCCGGAAAGATGTGAAATGTCAGAGTGAACGCCGCTTGCCCTTGATCTCACGGGCGTGCGCACCAATATGGAGGAGGTGACGTACAAGTAATGGTCCTGCGTACGTCACAGTAGTACGTAACACTGCGGGAATTATTCGAGGTGACGTGTGTAATTTGTGCAATCTGTTGGTTGAATAGAAGAATGAAAGTTGTTAGAAATATTAAAACGTACGAATGGAATGCATGTGCGTTTTTTTTTCTTCGAATCGAGCGCGATACGAGACTTAGCTGCATGCAATTCGTTTGTGTTCGTGTTCTCGCCGTTCCCGCGTCGTGCCGGAGCCAGCCCTGACAACGCTTAGCATGTTTTTGGTGCATCGTCCCTCACAGCAGTTCCAGCGGTGCTACGCGCTGTGTCGTGGTAAGGATACATAATCCATTCCAGCCTCTCGAAACGCGTAGAGGGATCGATCCCACAGAAACAGGCAGTACACTAGAGAGAACGCCGAAACGATACAATACCGCTTGTGTGCACGACATGGCTTGGGCATGTCATGTGCACACAGTGTAACCTTGCGTGCGCATGACGGGTTGATGCGTCTACGTCGTGTGATCTTCCGGCTCCGAGTTGCTCTGATACCGAAGAGGGCAGGGAAGGGATTTGTCGTGCGAGTGGCAAAGGTTTCAAGCTCACCTACCGGCATCATGCTTTCGCGGCTAGTAATGAACTAATTAAAAAGTTCTTGTGTAACAAAGCTCTTCATTGGGCACGCAAACACTTCCAGTGTCTAACTAAAATTCTCATGTGACCTGGGGAAGCGCCCTTTAAGAAATAAATTACAAGCGAAACAAAAGTGATGTGTACATCAGATTTTTTTTTTCTTTTACCTACACTCTGCTTTCCCCTGACGGCACTCCATGGTTTCGCATTCGCTTTCCGTCTTCCTGCTGCTGCACACAGGCACCTCCTGTTCTCTGCCCCCCACCACACCCAAGTCTTCAAGGAGGTGCTTCAGTTCCTTGGGAACACTGGACTGGAAAGGAAGACGACGAAGTGCCAGCATGGCAGAACGCCGAGTGTCTGAGCTCCAAGCTTTTTGGTGAATAATTTTCATTTCACCGGTCAAGTGCGGTTTCCTACTGGTGTGCGATGGAGGTGGAGCCCCACGCGCGTCCACCGGACACCGGAGTTCCTGCGGGTGTTGCTTCCAGGAAGCGCAACAGCTCCGAGAGCGGCACTGACAGCGACGGCACCGTGCACTACACAGCAAACGGGTTTGAGCCTGTTTGGGAGTTTTGGGCCCGGCTCTTAACTTGCATCCGAAAGGTACTACGCAAAACCCCCTACCAAAGGAGGTTTTATGGGGGGTACGCAGGGCAAGATGGCGGTGCCTGTTGAAGCGACAGCCGTCCACTTCGAATCTTTCTAGCCATCGGCCTGCATTATTAAACTCATTCATTCCCAAATAATGCTGGTATTTGATTTAGATTTGAGTAATGAAGCTTCGCTAAGCGTATACTGCCGATAAAACAGCTCCGTTTTCGAGATACACAGTCGATTTGCGGTGCAGAAGGCTTAACAAGGTTTGTTTACAAAGTAAACGGAGTCAAAGGAGGGAATTTAGGAGGTAACTTTGGTGTTTTTATTTAACTCATTTCGGGGGCTTGAACGGAGTTCATTGGAAGTTTTTCTGCTTCTTTTGAGAGCTTTTAAAACGCCCCTTTATACGCGGGCCGAGAGAGGGCGAGAAAAAAAAAAGGTATTACAGGCACTATACTAGCGTTTTAAACACATTTCTTGCAACTATTCATCGCAAGGACATATTAGAAAATGGACATTGATGTATTCATGCACAAACATGGCATATGCATACAAGCACGCACGACACAGGAATCGAACTCGCGACCACACTCACTGAAAGCAAACATCATATCCATTACACCACAGCGCCACCACTAGCTTGCGTACTTTTTCACGGGGGTATATATCTACAAAGCAGCTACTAACCCGTCGGCGACACCTCAAACTTTTGTTCTCGTAGCATCGGCATGTGTTAGCGCTTTCGCAAGGCCAGTACATAAACTCAGGGGCGTCACGAAGGCCAAGGTAAACACCTTCAGCTTCGAACTATTCGGTTCTTCGTGTCGTGCCGCTGGAAAAATTGTAAACGTGTGCCCTCTTGAGTACTTCGACATTGTTTCACTCGCCCAAAATTCGTGGATACCAGCGTGACAAAAGGTATCCTCAGATGGCCGAACATATGTGCATTCCATGGGCGTATGATGTGGAGCTATCTTCGTTGTTTCTGCCGCGAGCTGCACGCGTCCCATGGCAGCGGCGTGTTCTGAGCTGTACGAGACCGCCTGTGTTTCCATTGATGGGGTCTGTGCCTTCCGCCGCACGGAAGCCCTCAGAGACAAGGACGAAACACTGAGCAACACATCTATATCATTTCAAAACTCTGCCGCGACTGACTGTCAGCGGCCCCTAAGCGCGAGCCGCGAGCGTGCCTGTGTCCATCGTTCTCGTCATCTACCGGCGCGCTCACAGCTACGACTCCCATAGCATATAAAAAGTTGCTCACGCAGATGCCCACAAGCGTGCTCAGGGTGCCTCTTCAGGGGGAAGGGGGGGAGGGGACGAAGGCTCGTCGCTGCGCCCACCCTCCCTATTAAGTCAATGCACGGGGCAGACCCCCCCCCCCCCCCCCTCCCCGTGTGCACGCCTATGCAGATGCCCGAGTTACAAGGACATTGTAACGCGCCTACACTAAGTGCATTTATTGCGCGCGTACTCTCGCGAGCCAAACGCAGGTGCAGCAGCGCCTTCAGAGTAGGTGAACGATAATCTACGTCCACAATTACCACTTATTCGCAACTCGCACTTTCGCGGGGCACACAGTGATTCTCTAACTCAAATTCAGTATTTAGTTGCTTTCACAGCCGGAGACTACCTCCAATCTTACTAATTAACCTTTATTGCTAAACATCACACAAATGCATTAAAGCGAATTCATAAGCATGCCCCAATGTCAAGTACAACCACCACAAATTAGCAGTAGGTCTCCCGTTAAATAAAAAAGTTAATGCACATGCACTTCGCCCTTGTGAAAGTCCATGTGTATGTGGCACTCCTCTGGCATAGATGATGTAGCAAGAATAAAAAAATGTAGTATTGCCGTCTTCAACGAAACAGCTGTGATAAGAATGATAAGAAAAACAGTGTTCGCAATATTTTATTGGAACCAAAACAGTAGCAGTTCTCATGTCAGTGTAAGCATATGTACATTTCCATCTTCTTGCACAGAACCTACACCCAATACAAAACACTAAGAACGTATGCAGTACAGCCCAAGCACTATATATAATTCACAACAGTAAAGCAACATGAAAGTAGTGTGGCAAATCTCATCATAATGCACACTGACATGTGCACTTCACAGTGCTAGTATGTAAACACAATCCAGAGAAATGGGATCTACAATGAACTTGGTGTCAGCCTGCACATGAATGCAACTAAGCTAGTACATTAAGGCTAGCATTACTTTTAAGAAATATGCAACCATGCAGGGAGGCATGTTGTAGATTTTAATTGAATTAGTTTGCCATATGGCATCAAAACATGTCACACATCATCATACAGTTCTGATTTCTGCAGAAAAGTCCGAAATAGACCTGTGGTGTTGATTGTAGATCCACTTACCACAATTTGTAAAGGCATTCAGCCATGCCAGCAAAATGACAACATTGCATTCATATATGGCTGCACATACTTACTCACAAATATCTGAAACTGAACGCAGTTTTTTAGAAATATACTTGGGAATTTGTCGCCATTATCACACAACTGCAATATACCAATACTTGTATTATACATAATTACTACAGCTATGTTTACAGTATTCCCATGCCAGCCACTGTCATCTGCAACCTAAAAAGTTCATCTTTAATTCCTCACTTCATGGCTTGCACATAATTACCACATTGAAAGTTAATACCACTACCATGGCTGCAAAGTCAACTTGAAATTCGGCAATCACATGCCTAAAATTAAAAATTTCCTACAAGTAGTGGCTGGTGGCTTGGCATATTGGACCCTAGGGCTTGCTATGCCATGGGGTTGAATAGAATTTGACCACGAATCTATAGAGCCTGTAAAGCAGTCAGGAATTGAGTTCATAGTTAAAGAGTGAAAACAAAACAGCAACACACATAGAAATAGAAATGAATGGAACAGGACAACGCAGTACTAGCGACTGAAATTTAACACGTGTATGGCGTTTTTAGTCACGTTCATACTCATTCTGTGAGTGCATGGTTCTTTATTTTTGTAATTTTTTCGCACTAAGTGTGTATATCTTTCTGTGGTTTGCATTACACTTCAGGTCCTCGTTAGTGTAGAGTGAGGCACAGGGGAGTGTTCCCACAATACAGTGTCTTGTACACAAACAAGTGGGTGAGCAACTCTTGCAGCTTTGCCAGAAATATCTTCCTGAAAATAATAGAAAAGAAGTCCATTAAGCTTTCCATATCCAGAAATATGAATGTCTTGGCAAAGGCTCACACTTGACCATAGCTCGGCACACTCACTCATGAGTGCACACTCACTCACACTCATTTGAACGTGGTCAGTTGAGTATGAGGGAGTACTCATGCGTGTGAGTGGATGTGAGTGTGAACGTGAGTGAGAACTCATGAGTGTGAGTGGTCGTGAGTGTGAACGTGAGTGAGTACTCATGAGCGTGAGTGGACGTGAGTGTGAACGTGAGTGAGTGCGAAGGCTGAAAAAAATTGTGGTGAGTGAGTTTGAGTGAGTACTCCCTTAAAGTGCCGACCTATGGAGCTCGGCACACTCACTCATGAGTGCACTCAACTCACACTCACTCACACTCATTTGAACATGGTGAGTTGAGTATGAGTGAGTACTCATGAGTGTGAGTGGACGTGAGTGTGAACGTGAGTGAGTACTCATGAGTATGAGTGGAGGTGAGTGTGAACGTGAGTGTGTACTCATGAGTGTGAGTGGACGTGAGTGAGTGCGAAGGATGAAAAAATTGTGGTGAGTGAGTTTGAGTGAGTACTCCCTTAAAGTGCCGACCTATGCACTTGACTATACTATTGCAGACCTTTAAACAGAACACGAAACAAATGCAATAGTGAGATGCTGCTAAGTAGTTTCTTGTGAACTTTTCACTTAAAGTACAGAGGGCAAAAAGTACACAACTGTAATGAAATGTGAAACAGCAGCAGAAGTGTACTTTTGTCTTGTGTACCATCATTCGAGTGGTTTAGCTGTCAGTGAAGTTAGCATTGTAGTGTAAAGGGGTGCAAATTTTAGTATGATTAACCTTGGAGTTAAACGCATTTCAATGGAGGCGTAACTGCTTGAGGCCCACGTACTTAGCTTTAGGTGCATGTTAAAGAGCCCCAGGCGGTCTATCTTTCCGAAGCCCTCCACTACGGCGCCTCTCATAATCGTGTGGTGGCTTTGGGATGTTACGCACCAACAGTTATTATCACTTACAACACATGGAACACTAGCTTCTTCATCGACCATAGCTGTTCTGTTGTTCTGTTTAGGACTGAAGATTGGGCGACTTGGTATTGATTCATGGCAAAATTAAACAGTGCACTTGTAATGACGACAATAGAAGACGTGGACAAAGTACCAGCCTGTTTACCTTGTCAGAAATTGTCTCAACAGTCAGAATACTGTGTGCTGATCATAAACACTATGGCAACAAAAAGTAAAACAAAATAACCAGAGGGAAGGAACAAGGTGATTCAACAACGAGGTTCAACAGATTCAACTGACTTATATCAATGTGATTAAATTAGCCTTGCACAAGTGACACATCTCCTAAATTCCATAAATATGCACATGTAACCTCGGCAAGCTCTAGTGCTGATATGTGACTAATGAAGTGACCATACCATAAAATGCATGTGCTTCATCAAACACACTGTAACTAAGCACATGTCAACATCATATGGCCATCATAAGGTGTGATTAACATGACTTATTCTTTCTAGCTAAATGTATACAAGCTCATGATGTCAGTGCGCCTTGATATGCAATTTAACTTTTTGTGTTGGAGAAGGACAAAGTGCACAATGCAAAATTGTCGTCAAAAAGTATTCTTACTTGCTCATAATCTGCGCATGAGAACAGAATAAATAGAAAACAAATCTGGCCTTAATGCATGTGTTACCAAATGACAGCGTGATAACAGCTGTCTTTTTTTTTGTGTGTGTGTGTTGCTTAAGTGTATACTCCCTGGAAGCACTGCTTCATTCATGCTTTATCGCAAGCAAGGAAATTATGTCGTACAAACATTCAGTTTTAAGGCGCACTCGCTTGAATTGGCTGGCCACGTAAAGCGGTCAGCCAATTCGAAACACGTATCACACATCGTTGTTATATGACCTTAATGGCCTTTCTTTTTTCGCTTTTCATTGCACTTTTGACGCGACGCAATGTGCAGAACAGCACCTACTGCTGCCCAAGCGACAAGGTCGCGCAAACAGAGGAAACATAAGTATTACGTACCATTTGTGTTCCTGAATGTGCCGCGAACGCGGCGCGCCCATCAGCTGCTGCTCGCTTGAGTCACCTGGCCATTGCCACACCATTGCACACGCGGTGCATGTTGCACTGTCGTCAAACCACACATTTCACGTCCCGCGACGAGAACACAGTAAGGCTGCCGGCATGAAATGTGCACACATGATCGACGCATAGCAGGGTAGTTGAAAGGCGTCCTTCACAAAACCGACGTTATCCCATGACGGCTTCGCTTCGTTATCACTCACGCACGCCGCTGGGGCCAGCCTACGGTAACATCCGCTGTCATTTCGGAACTTCTCGCGTTTCTCGCGACTCCCTTCTCGCGTTTCTTTCTTTTTGCTTTCTTTTTTCCCCTCCGCGCGCGCATGCGTGCGATGGTTGTCCCGCTCTTATCGTCGCCGTTCGAAGGTCAAAGGCGCTTCGTTCCTTTCAGAGCAGCCGCTTGAGGAGAGTCGCGTTTTTTCTTTCGTTTCTCCGGATCTTATTCCGTGCGTTGAGGCACACCGCCTGTGCCCAATTCGTCATCCAAAAGGGTATACTGACTGTGCATGCGGTGCCGATAGGCCACATCGAGGGTGTACACGCTCCTACTTTTAGTTTAACTTCGATTTGATGGTAAAACAACATAAGCGAAGTAATTCTGTGGTCGAAATGCATCGTGAACCCGAGCCCAGCGGTAGTGTGCATTCCGTACAACAATGTGCATCAGTCGACGAGACGAAGAAATCGTTGATTAGCACGTTCACGAATTTATTAAGCACTTTGAGAAACACTTCTTTCGCCCGCGCAGTTGCATACATGCACGCCAGCACTGAAAGCACTATAGCTTCGGATAAAATAAAGGGAAGATTTGCCCGAGAAAGTGAAATAGGAGTTTTCTGTCCTTGAACTCCATTTTACAAAATGGCGTCAGATCGTGAATTTACCTCCTTTCTTCCACCTTTTATCCCCATAATTTCTCAAGGAAGTAAAATTGAGGACGCAGAACTTTATTACACCGATCTTAATACTCCCTAAGGGAGTACGGTCCCAAATGAAGGTAGTATTAAGCCCTTAAAACGCCCAATTCGGCTAGTTTGCGTTTACAGTGTACTACGTCAGCAGTCTTGGTGACGATACCTTCGAGCTGGTGAAGAGCCGTAAGGCTAAGAGACGATTTCTGAGCACGTCATCCAATTCGAGTGCGTCCACCATGCGATCTTCGCGGAATACCGAGGTATTAACCATCCTCTTCGCGCCAGTTCTCGCCAGTGACAACATGAGATGTCTGAACCGGCAAGCCGTGTCTGCACAGCTAGAGGCACTGGTGCCAAATGAAATAAAGGAGGTCAGAGTGAATAGCCGCAAGAACATCCTAGCGGTTGACGTCAATCATGTGACTGCGCTAGACACGTTGAGCGAAGTTACAGAACTCAATGGGATGGGAGTCCGCTCTCATATACCGTTAGGCAAAGAAGTGAGCACTGGAGTAATTTATGATGTTGACGAAGCCATTACCAACACGGACCTCCCAGTCCTGATCAAGTCGGCTTCAAAAGATACCATTATTGGAAGTGTATCTCGTATCGGGACGTCATGATGCGTCAGGATTATATTTCAGGGAGAATCACTGCCATCACATGTAACAGTGGGCCACTTCCGACACGCAGTTCGCCCTTTTGTACCAAAACCGCTTCAGTGTTGGAAGTGCATGAAGTTAGGTCACGTGAGCAGTGTATGCACGAACGCTACCACCTGTTCCCGGTGCACTGGGCACCACACTGCGGACACGTGCCAGGCCACGATACTCAGATGTTCAAATTGCAACGGGCCTCATGATGCCTCTTCGAAGGATTGCCCTGTTGTTCGAAGAGAGATAGCAATACTGAAGAAAAGGGTTAGAGATGACATCTCACACCGAGAAGCAGTTGCATCCATTACGCGACGACGGTCCCGTCGCCGGCGCTGCACCAAAGCCTTCAAAGCCTCGTTGCCTCGCGAACCACGTCCAAAACCACCTCCACCTCCTCCACTCAGGCCAAGCTCTGTCGGGTCTATGGACAAAGACGCGTCTTCTAGCAATGGAGCTGCCACTTCGTTCCTACCACCCAGTCCAAACGCAGCCGTGTCTAAAGCCAGTGGTGCTTCTACCAGCAATGCAGTTGACGCTTGGCCTGAACTCCCAAAGCTGCATGCACCTGACGAGCGACAACAGACTTCGACAGTGAAGGACACTTCATCGGTACCTCATAAACTGACGGACGAAGACAGACAAGTTATTGGCATGGTCAGCACCCTAGTGAGTGCTATTCGCGTGCTGCTGAGCAAGATGCAGACACCGATAGCTCGAAGCGTGTTGCAACTGCTCGACACGATCACTCCAGTTCTCGCAAGCCTTCAGAAATCTGTTGCTTGACAACACTACCAGCACCACCATGGCTTCACCATCGACAAGGTTTTGGATTCACGGACCCGTGCATACAAGTTGCGTAAAGCAACGAATGCGCTGCTCTGATTTACGCCCCGGGACTGACTCACCATCTGCCGTTACGTCGACGGCAACAGTGACTTCTCTCTCCTCCTCTCTCTAACTTTTATTCCCCTTACCCCCCTTCCCCAGTGCAGGGTAGCCTACCGGGCTCAGCCATGGTTAACCTCCCTGCCTTTCTTTTACCTTTATTCTCTCTCTCTCTGGACTGGAAAACCGGCTGTAAAAGCCACCCGCCACGGCCTCGGCCGTGGACGCCACTCTCCTCTTCTTCCCCTCTCATCTTCCCACCTTTATCTTCCTATTGAACATAATTTAACTCAGCGCACGACGACGCGGACACATGAGAAGAAGGGAACAGACACAGCGCCACTATCTTCCTCTCCCCATTCCACTGTATACGCTGGGACGTGCTCCCATTTAGGATTGCAGAAATAGCGTCTTTTTCCTCTCCCCCTGCTCCAACCGCTCGCGCCATGTCAGTGCGGTGGGGTCAGGTGGTCAGCGCGTCCAATTTCCCGGCTGCTAGCGGTTGCAATCCGGAAGTTTGTTGAACTAGGGAACTAGGTTGTTGCACCCCACAGAGTTGCGAAACGTCAATTTTGCCCGGTAACATGAATTACGGTCTCAAACTGTACTCGAAAGCAAAATTTGAGGTTAAATATAGCGCTCATATAGGCACCAATTTTGAAAATAGGCATTTATATGCACTTACAGATATTTAGGCACAAACCCCAAAAATAGGCATTTATAGGCACTATAAAAACACTATAAAAGCCCTCCTTAACCCCTAATTCATGCTCATATATCAAAGGGGCACGATAGGAACGCAAGGAAAAAAATAGGCATTTGCCTAAAATCAGGTCTCTAGTGATGTGACAAAGACCGACGCGTTATTTCGTGTAAGTTGAAGGATCACGGTTACAGTATTATGGCAAATATTGGTAAAATGTATGTGCTTCAGTTGAAGCTGTTGTTTAAACATTACACTCACGTACGGGTCTTAAAATTAAGATGGGTAAACATAACCATTGCGTATAAACTGAAAGATGGTGTAAATCATGCGGTATACCACTAGGGACTCTACGCGAAATATATATATATATATATATATATATATATATATATATATATATATATATATATATATATATATATATATATATATATATAAATTAGGTAGGACAGGTATCAATTTATCGCATCAATAGCAGTAGTAGCGCCAAGTTTCTGGGCAACATGCCACCGGGAAAAACGAAACTTTGCCGTACGCTTGCCGACTCATTCATTCGCGTGGAAACACGAATAATGAGTTCAGTGTTGAAAGCCTAAAAGGCAGATTTCTGATATACATTTGTCTTTGACGTAATGGGATTCTTCGGAGATCCTTTTGCAGAGCACAAAAAAATGTCCCTGAATAGAAATACAGGAACACAGATACTGAAATACATTTTTTTATGTTGGGGATGCCGATGATCCACCAAGACATGTACTAACTGCCGCATAATATTTTGAATATTATGGCGTGCATTCAAACTTGAAAGCCAAGCATATCGCTCTTATGACTAACCAACACCAGTGAATTAGGAAACAGTATGCATTCATTTTACAGACAGGATCAGTTTTGCTGCGAGGGCTGCTGCGTTAATTGCACGTAAGCTACAGCAGCTTTTTGAATAGGCTATTGTTGTAAGAGAAGAAACTGAAGAGCTGCAGCGCTTTGAACCGTTTTTTCAGATGATTTGAACATGATCATATGACAATGATTGGGCTTATTTCTCTTCTAGATCTCCGTATTCTCCTTTGTCTCCCTGTTTCGCATCTTCCTGGGCCGCAAATGTCCGCATTTGGAAGTACCCGTAGAGCGCATAAACCAGTTTTGTGGATATTTGTAGGAACTTATTATCACGTGTCCTCAATGTGCAGACTCTTGAGAGTTCATCTCGGGCCGGGAAAACATCCTTCCCGCATATTTCCCAAAATGCCGTTGGATGGCTTTCTCCTGACAAAACGATGTCGCCTTTCTTCAGTTCCTGGTTCTTTGTAACTTGGATGACCTTTAGCAGAAAGGAGATTTCAGCAAGTTGGTTTGTATTCATCTTGAAAACAGTGCAACTACACGAAAACGACGACGGAAGAAACAAAGGGACAGGCGCTGACTCGCAACTAAGCAGTCTATTAGAAAAGAACACATATTTTTATACAAGAAGAGTCACGTGCACACCGATAAACATAAACAAGAGTTAAACCAAACATGCGCAAGAATCCGCCGCACGTAGGTCGAAGCTACGTGCTCAATAAAAAAATTGAAGGACACTTTCTACCTTCCAAAGTGTGTTCGGCGAAAGCGTGTGGCCATTCCACTGATTATGCCATGTCTTTTTTTCTTTTACACTCTCAGTGGGATAACACACAAACCGAATGGGTGCGTGTTTTCTTCTTTATTTTTTACTGGGAATCGCAGCGAGACGCGAGACTCATCTTCCTCCGTTCGCATGCGTTAGTATTTTCTCGCGCTTTGCGTATCGTGCAAACGCCATCCGCGTTCCAGCTCTTAAATTGACGGACCCTTTGTAAATTGGAAAGTGTATTATGTGAACGCCTGGGTCCATTGAGACGGCGTCGGTCAGAATGATTGCAAACTCTGGGCACAGTGACGCTACGCAAGCAAAGCCCGAGCGCTATAGAGTCCGACGCGACCGGCGTCCGTCGGCGCATCCCGGCGGCCACCTGGCTCCGTGCCAGAGCTCGGATGGACGGACGGACGGATATGGACGGATGGACGGATGGACGGACGGACTTACAGACGGATGGATGGACGAACGGACGAACAGACAGACAGACGGACGGACAGACGGACGGACGGACGCCGAACGGACGTCGGACGGACACCGGACGGACACCGGACGGACACCGGACGGACACTGGACGGACGTGAGCATGAGACATTAAAGACTTTCGCCTTAAAGATTACACCATCTACCGCTAAAGGGAACCATAAGCAGCGGGCGCTAACGCTTACACTGGCGGCGGCGTTGACGCTGGCGCTCATCGCAGCGTTGCACAGGAGAGAAACCTGGGGGGGGGGGGGGGCAAAGCACGCAGTGATGGACCGGTGTTACCTACTGGAACATCCCAATCGCTGCTAATGGGCAATGAGAGACAGAAGACTCGGACTGGACACAGAGACCCGCAGTCCGCTTTTAGTTAACGCGCACGCTGTGAATTTTTTATCGTTCGACAACGCACAGGAGAAATCTCCCACCGGCACTACCTTGCAGGTCAAGATCCATTGCCATATATACGGAGTGGCCAGTGAACGGCTGTGCAGCGCGAGCAGTCGGTTTTTTCAACCAAGAAACTCGCTAGCAGACGCTGCCTGCGTCGGCGTCGCGAGACGAGAGAGGAGGGAGCGTAGGAGAGGGGAAGACGCGCAGTGGCGGTGTGGATGCCGCGGGGAGGGATGCCTAGAGAAGAGAGGGGGGAGCGTAGGAGGGGAGAGAGGGGAAGACGCGCATGCGCAGTGAAGGTGTGGCCTCCGCGGGGAGGGATGCCTAGAGGAGAGAGATGGAGAGGAGGTTTTTTTTTAATTTTTTTTAATGGGTTGGCGCATGCGCAGTGGGGGGTGTGGACGGACGGACGCCGGATGGACACCGGACGGACGCCGGACGGACACCGGACGGACGGACACCAGACGGACGTGAGCATGAGACATTAAAGGCTTTCGCCTTAAAAACCTAATCACCAAACGACGCCCGAAAATAAGTCAGCTCGCTTTGTGACATAGATACTGAAGGATGGCGAATGCCCGGGTCTTTTTCGTTACAGTAGTGATAAACGATCCACTTATTATTACCGAGTGTTTTTATTATACAGAAAAATACAGTTCGCTGACACTTCTTATTGGCTTTAAGGCGAATGTTTATACCCATGTGTGCACCAAATAGGGGGGAACGGGCCCAATCCCTTCGCGAGTCGGTTGGGATTGCATGCGGTCCACAGCGCTTTTGGCATCTGTGAAAGCTGTAAGCGTGAAGAGGACAACCTTCGTTTCTGTGATTTTATTGAAACGATCAAAGTGGTGCAGTGCGCAAAAATGAATCTGTCAGACGATTTCGGGACACTCAGTAATCAGTAGCACGAGTGCTCAGACGCTTTCATTTGCACAAATCGCCATCAACGTAGCTATTAGCGTCTGCCCAATTACGATCTCGGAAGTCTGAATGGCGCTTTCAATGCAGACGAAATGACCTTGTCTCGTTATTAGTCAGGACCATCTGTGCCAACAAATTACATAATCTAATTAGTACAGTCCCAATGTCCTGTAAAAGCGGAGTGCTCCATTAATATTATGAAGCCATGTGTCGCACTCATTGAACAGACGACTTCACTCGATTTTCCCTTTTCCCCCTAATCTGCAATAACACTACACTTGTTTATTCAGCATATCTTGAAGTACAACTGATTTCGTAATGACACTTTGACAGCGTCTGTGCTCCTCATTGAGTCTACTCATTAGTTAATCGACCCGCTAGTTCCCAACGTTGTCAGCCAGTAATGCCTGACGCACCCTCCTTATAGCGGAACCGCGCACCATGGACACTCATTTCCTTTATGAAGGTGTTAATTGCTGGTGATGAGAAAGAGAAAGAGTTTGTGATAGGCAACTAACCACTGGAATCGGTACAGGAACGTGTGCACCTAGGTCATTTACTAAGACGGTAGCCTGCTCATGAAAATAAATTCACGGAAGAATAAAGATTGGCTGCAGCGCATACGGTAGGTAATCCGACATAGTGAGAGGGAATATACCGCGGTCGTTAACGCTTTTCCTACCGTGAAAATAGAGAAAAAATCGTAGAAAATTTGCCGATATTTTTTCCCGCTATCTGAAGGGCGCGCTTTAAAGTAGTCACCCCGCTCATTGTGATGCGCACGCGACTCCTACCTATATAACATCTGTGCTTTGCCCTACAGGGCGTGGTCGCCCGTGTGCGCGCTTATATCGTGATGGAGGCGGTTTGTACGTCTTGTGCTTTACCGCAAAGTTTGCGTTGAAGTTACGGAGCACACGAAGGTCACTTCGCTCGCTGCAGCGGCCGCCTTTGCGAAAGGGCGCGCTGCTCAAACATAAAGAAGTCACAACTGTGACAATTGTTAGCTCGCGCTCACCCTGTGTATGCTTGTGCGTTCGTTTCATGCGTACTTCTTTGTGTTTTAGGAACGCTTCAAGTGTCGACCTGTGAAAGTTGTTAGTTCGCGCCTGTTCTGTGGGTGCTCTTTTTCGTGCGTCCTTTGTGCTTGAACGGAGCGCTGAAAGTTTCGAGCTGCTTGCCGTTCTTCGCTTCACATTCGAATACGTTGCTATCGGATTCATTGCTTCGCTCTTGCGGCGAAAGCGGGCTCTCTTTATGTGCTTGTTGATGTCATTCTTGCGCGGGGTTGACGATATGTTGTGTCCAGATTGATATTAACAACTTGAGCTACCACAAAGGTTAAATCGTTATCATGGGCGTTAGTCATTGGAATGGACATCTACCACTATAGGCGTCAACGTGGGTGCGTCCACGTCAAACGGTACTATAGCTGCCAAACACAAATAGATATGGTACAAGCCCTCATATATTAATGCCCAATAATCACTCAACTATCTCTGTAAAAGCACGCTTCGCTTTCGTGTTATACCAATTCCTAAGACGAAGAGATCAGCCATGTTTTCTTTTATGATGGGTGCAATACACGCTGTCAGGTTTGCATCTTGTCCAGTACACTTTCACGGCGGAACTGTTTAAGCCGGCCGTAAGAACATTGGCTGGTGCGTGGGTGCGAGACATTGGTGTCCGCAGATAATCACCGGTGGGTATGCGACAAAAGGCATTGGGAAGGACCCACTACCGAGTACAGCAGGTGCGCACGTTAAAACGAAAAGTCTGCTCCGCGAAGTGGAGCACGTGAAACAAGTGAAAGAGAGGATAGAAAGAAAGAGACAGAAATATAGAGAAAAAGAAAACAGCGATAGAGAGAGAGGGAAAAAGAAAGGGATAGAATCAAAGAGAAAGACAGAAAGACAAAGAAAGGTATAGAAAGATAGAGAAAAAGAAAGGAACAGACACAAAAAGCAGATGGGAAAACTGAGAGGAAGACTTAAGAGAAATAAAAGTAGAAATAAAAAGCAACAAAGAAAGACAGCAGTGAAAGAAGCGGTGTCAGAAAGAGATAAGAAGAAAGGTACAAAAAGCAAAGGAAGACATAGAAAGACAGGTGAAAAAAACATACACGAAAGGAGATAAAAAAGAGGGAGCAGACAGAAAGAGAAAAAAAAAGAGAAATAAAGAGAAGAAAGAAAGCGACAGAAAAAAGGCAGAGAGGGAGCGAAAAGTAGGAAAGATATATAAAGATAGAAATAACGAGAAAGAGAAGGAAACAGAAATAGAAAAAGAAATGGAAATAAACAGAAAGTAGCAGCTAAAATACACGTACCATAATGGAGGAAAAGAGAAAAGGAGATGCAAGAAGGAAACAGACATAGAGAAACGCAAAAAGCCACCCAGCACCACTCTCTGTCAGGCTTGGCACCACTAGTGCGAAGCTGCCATCATTTTTTTTCTTTTTTAAATTCAATAATTATTGACGTTCAGGTTGTGTGAGTCATGGTTCGAAGCATTAGACTGACATTGGTAGCCAGATATCAGGCGCCTAAGATGACATTGTTCTAACATCAATGTCTGCTGCCTTCTTCAAGGGATCGTTGTACTGCTGTTTAAATGCCGCGGCTAAATGAAGTGCGCACCACGAAGAACTGAGCATCGTGGCGGACAGTAAAACAGTAGTGTTGTGCGGCATTTGCAGCGGAGGGTGTAATGTTAATGTGCCTAGTTGATTCTAGCGATTCATATCGCCTCAGCTATATCGCAGACTCATTAGTAAAAAAATCTCTCTCTCATTTTGTTGTAAATGTCATTTCCCGTCGTTATTGTACACATACATTATATTTGCAACCTACATTTCCAAAATAAAAATAGGCAAGTGTGGAAATTCTTCTTTCCATGGCTCATGGCCTTCAGTTATGTTTCCTCTTCTCGATGCTCCTGTGTTTTTGCAATTGTATTGTGAGTGCTCTTTCCTCGCCAACAGCTTGCATGAATAAGTTAAGAGTTCATTTCCTACTTCATATTTCATGATTAAAACCCCGTATAATTTTCTGAAGAAATGTTAGACTCATCTTCTTGAAAGAATGGTTTATTACACCTGTCTAGGCTAAAAAGTGCGGCCAGCTCCACTTCGCGAACACTGTCGAAACAACGAAGCTGATGACGCCTTCGTCCGGTTCACCCTCAAATCTATTTCGTCAGGTTCACTCTCATCCTCACCCATATTTGTGCGCCTCTCAGTGGTTCAACCTTTTCACCGAGCCTCGCCCTCACCCATCATGGTGCGGCGCCGCCCTTCCTCTTTTACCGAGTCCACTCTCGCCACGCCGCAAGACCTCGTGACCCGCACTGCGCCAACGGACCGAAAAACATCGCCTAAGAAGAGCTTCGCTGTTAAAAAGCAAGTTATGTTCTGTCTTGACGCTACGTGTCCGCCCATGACATCGCTGACTATTATGCGTTGAGCTCAGGCCCGTAGCCAGGAATTTTGTTCGGGGGGGGGGGGGGGGCACTTGTTGAAATCCTTGAAAAACACCCATTTTTATTATTTTTCCTCGGTAAAACACCTCCTTCCATCCAAATTTCGAGAAAGGGGGGGGGGCGGGCCTCTAGCCCCCCCGCCCCCCCCCCCCCCAGGCAACGGGCCTGGTTGAGCTGTCCCGTGTTAATGTCTTGGTCGTAGTGATCAAGTGCAATTCTGTCGACAATGCTTTTCCATTTAATTGGGGATCAGGGTATTGACACACCGCACACATTTGATAAGTGATCACTACTTTGTGCAGCTACTAGGCCGTTTTATAGTTCTACTGAGAGAGTGACAGCTTGAGAGACGTCTCGGCTACGAGTACCGCCGTAGCGCAGCGCTTCAAAAAGGACTCTACTCTATGTATCGGTGTTCATCATCGATATCTTTTTGTTGCATCTCTACGAAATTCGACTACCACAACACAATTGATTGAAGAAAAGACGACGAAAAAGAAGGTTGATTTCGCGTTACAGCCGTCTTACGCATGTGGATAAGGAATCCTGTGACTTTAAGCATAGGTCAGTTTTCACTGCGAAGCCCCCCTGCACTTTTTGTGGTGTCACTCACATGAAGACTCACAGTGACACAAGTTCCCATTGTGTAAGAATTCATGTTTCATACAGTGCAGGAGTAAACAGAAACGGTGTAAACACCTACGTTTGTAAAAGGAGTTCAGCCGTCATGTGAAGGGATTGCGATTACAGCAATTGCTGCCTGACGTCTCAGCTCTTCGCTACAAAAGACACACAAGTCAGAACGCTCCAATTTTACTTTCGTTCAGAACCTAAGTGATCGAGTACCTCCCGTCGCTTGCTCAATTACCAAGAGGGAAACAATACCAGGATGGAAACGTTGTCAAGCCATCTAAGGCTTTCGCCTAAGGAAATTAGAACCCAGACATGCGAGAATGTAGCTTGGTCAATTTCTACAATATCTTTACTACGTGGACTTACGAGCCTCCGTTACCTTCTCATATCGAAATATGAGAAGCAGCCTTCGAAATATTCCGAAACAGCCGGCGAACGTTAATGACCACACAAAAAACATCATGTGGC